>JAMLFT010002798.1:7867-24020 GCA_026544285.1 Pachyrhizus erosus | reverse complement strand
TACAGTCTATCTGAAAAAATATTTAATATAACGATAAAATTTAAATTTAATTAAAAAATATTAAAAATATAATAATTAATAAAAATTACATGCATATATTTTGATATTTTTCTCTTTCTATAAGCTAAGTAAAAAAATATATAATAATAATATTTACATTATACTTTAATTTTATACGTATGTTCCAACGACGGATAATATATATTTTTCTAATTTTATGGATTGATAATTGAACAATTATAAATATATATTTTTAAAATGATAATATCGATCTGTGAGAATATTTTTAAACATGTAAAGTGACATTTTAAAAAAAAATATATTACATTAAAAATATAAAATATAATAAATACGTTCTTTGTTAATACAAATTAAAAATAAATGTTGATGCAACAACAAAATGACACTTTAATAACTAGTTAGTCAAGTGTTTAAATTTGAAAGGTCCCTTTACGTGAACAAGAAGACAACATATGTTAGTAAAAATGTAAACTGTGAGCTCAATAAATAAATATACTGAATTAGATTTGTAGTAAAAATGTGAAGTGTGGATTCAATAAATAAATCAGAAAACAACATATGTTGGTTTTACTTTTTTTAAAGTTGTACTGAAATCAACTTTTCAAAAGAATTTTAGGTTCTTACTTTGGAAGTATTCGGAGTATGTTAATTTCTTATTTCTTAATAAAAATTATGTCATTTCTATATATTTAAAATGAATCTTATGATCATATGTTGAAAGAATTGTTAAGATGTTGGAATGTTAGTTATATAAAAAAAAAATATTAAGTTGAATTTGTATTATGTATAAAAATTGAATGATTCAAAAGATTTAAATTTATTGAATTCAGTCTCTCTTTATTTATCAAAACTTTGATTTGTCTTTATTTATTTAGTTTAAGATTTTATAATTATTTTAAACTCTCTTTTGATTAAGTCCAATTGAACTGGTTTAATTGTGACTTGCGCTCTGCAATTTAATAATATATTTTTATGTGTGACTTGATTAGTACTTATTTCTAAAAAAACTTTTAAAAATTTTATATTTCTTGTTTTTTTTTTGCTACCTAAATTTGTACTTCTCGAGTATTAGGGACTTTTTTTTTTCTCCTTTTTCCATATCTTGTTCACCTTTTATTTGTTTTTGAATTGGTATAATTATTATACTCTCATATCTTTGCAAGGTGAGAAACCTCTAACCTAGGAGTGAGTTGGTCTTTTTTTTTAAAATAAGATTATACTTTTATATATCTACAAATAATCTTATGAACTTTGTGTTGAAATAATAGTTTAAATATACAGTGTGAGTTTAATAAGGTATACTAAGTTGGATTTGTATTATATACAATAAAAGTATATAATTCAAAATATTTCAATTTACTAGGTTCAATTCCTTTTTATTTATATAAACTTTGATTTGTCTTTATGTATCTGAAATAAAAGTTTATAATTATTTTAAATTCTTTCCTTATCAAAATTCAATTGAATTTATCTAATCGATACTTGTGTACTGCCATCTAATATCATTTATTTATTTTTGCATGGACTAATTTGTAATTAAGGTATACTAAAATCATTTATTGAGAGATCTTAATTCTCTATTTCTAAAGTGTCATAGACTTTTTTATTTTTCTTTGTTTTCTTCACCTTCTTTTTATTTTTGGGTCTATTCAAACTATTATGTTATTTAAGGTTTGATGTCATATTAGAATTTTTACAACCGAATATAAAATTCGTGGGCTAAACTGTAATTGAATGGTTCTCTAACAAGAATAAAAAATTACTAGATAAATCTTATGCATTGTTCTATTTGCAGTCTCTCAAATTGAACTAAAACATACTTTTATATTTAAGAAAATTGTTGTACTATGAATGTTGTATGTGCCTTGTAAAAAAACATTTTTAGTTTTTCACTAGATTCCCATATTCGTTTACATAAAAATTATTTTTCTATGGACATGTGTAGGGCAGTGGGAGTCTAGGTTGGAGAAGTTAAGAAACCACAAATATCACTTTTCCTATGGAGGTGGTGGAACTTAATCTTTATCTTGAATGCTCATTTGGTTAGAGTGACAGGGGATAAATATAATTGTTGTAATGATATTCTTCCTAAATTTCAAACACAGATAGGAGACTTAAATCATTGAAAGATCAGGAGGTGTGTAAATTTCAAAGGCAAACCACATCTTTTGAGCCTATGTTGATTGTCAAATGTTGCACTCCTTTTAGTTAGTCCACTTTCCTAAACAAGCACATTATCGTGGTCTTGATGTCACCCATTAACCACTCAAAGCACTATCATATCTTAACAATACCATCTCTTTCTTTATACAATAATTTTACTCATATGGTAGTTTAGAGTCTAAAAATTAGTTGATGAATTTTTATCAATTTTGCCTGTGATGCTGTAATCAATTAGAATTTTCATCATTATTTTAGGATTTTTAGTCAAATTTGGAAGTGAAATTGTCCTAAACAAATCAAAACATACTTGTGGATGGTGGGTGACTCAAGGTGTCTTATTAACAAATAACCATTAAGCTAGAAGAAATATGATTGATGATCCCAAGTGTGTAATTTGTGGTGATAACTATGAAAAAACTTCGCATGTTCACAAAAATTTAATTTGTCTTTATTTTTCTTTTTGAGTAATGTAGTTTTTTGTTGAAGTTATTCAACCTTTCTTTGGGGATTACCATATTAAACAACTAAAGAGAATTTCATGCATAGTACTAGTAAATATAATAAGGAGAAATTTTATGGTATCCTAAAAAATTTAAAAATTTTAATATTGTTAATGAATTTTTTTTTATCATGTTTCTTAATATAACTGTACCAATAACCTTTCTTTGAGTATTATAGAAATTTATTTGTAAGGATTAATACTTAATTATTGTTACAACTAGGGCTGCTAAAAATATTTGAGTTAAAATGAATTGATGTATACTAGACTAAATTGTGTTAGAAAAAATTAAATTATTTTAAATAAATTTTGAATTGAATTGTTTTCGAATTTAGTTTTCAAAAATTGAATTAATGTTATAAATTAATTTATCTAATTTGAATTGTAACTTATGATTGAAAAATATAAAAAATATGCTTAAAACAAATATATTTATTGATAATAATTCAAATAATTCACTTTAAATAATTCAAACTAAACTGTTATACAGTTCAATTTAATTTTCCCAAATTACATTTATAGTTAAGTTTAATTTATAACAGTTTAGCTTAGTTTTTTATTTTATTTTATTCATCCCTAGGTATAATACCTTATTTACCAAAAGGATAAATAAAATAATATTTTTACATTAAATTTGAAATTATGCCTCAATTTTAATGCAAGTTTGGAGGAAGATTGGTGAGCTTGAAAGAGTTTTTTTTTTTTATTAAAGCTTAAAATAATTTTATACTCAAGGAAAAAGTTGTTCCAACAAATGATCATTTACATGAATTAGGTGGATGAATATTTTTAGGAACTTAAATTAGATTAGTTTTTATCTAAATATGTTTCGTCCAATTTATTGTTTTCAAAAAGAAGAAAAATAAAAAAAAAAAAAAATATTTTTTAAGATTTGAATTTAACAATCCAATATCAATTAAATTGATAGTAATTGTATATCTAATCAAATTTATCAAGAGTAAAAAACTAATTATTTTATAAGTTACTTTTTAAAGATGCACAAAAAAAGTTATGTAAAATGAAAGCAAGCTTATTTATTAGTGAACCATTCGAACTCAATTTATTAAATATTTAATTAAATTAATTTATATAAATAAATAATTTGAGACTTAATTTTAGGCTCAATTATATAAATACTTAAGCCCAAAGTTTTCCTTCATATACATGTCAAAACGATGTTAACTTGTTTCGAGACGACCCAAAATAGCAACGACGTCGTTTACATTGTTTGCTGGCAAATAGTAGTACGGTACTGGCCACTGGGCAGGAAACGTCAATTCCAGTATTGTCGTAAGTGCCATCTACCAACGCCATACTGGGAATTGGGCCATGGGTTCTGTTGTGGGCTCATTTGCAACGCCTTGATTCCTTTTCTGTGCTGGTGCATGGAGTGTGGACCTTTCCTTTCATTGACGAGTTACACATCCTCTTTTCGTTCCACGTGTCACAAAGTATCATAACCGTGATTTTTCTTAATCTACTTTTCCTAGGGATAATTTCTTGCAGGGACTTGACATACAGCTTGTATGAAAAATAGGCTTTCAAAGGCAGCATTAAAAGAAGAAATTTCAGAATGATATATATTTTAGAAGTTTTTTTTTTTTTTTTTTGATTGTTGGTTTAATGCATTCACTGGTCTTACATTTGCCTGTGTTTGCATAGAATCAATCATAAAAAACTCATTGGTTTATTCAACACATTCTAATACAGAAAGGATCTATTCAAATCTCATCACAATAATTGACATGGTAATGCAAAAATTTCAGTATTAAAAATCTCTATTCACGTCTTGTCGCGGTTATTGATTTTTTATTGATAATAGTATGCAAAAAATAAGTAAGTTTGATTTAACACAAATAATAATACTTTTTATAAAATAATTCCAGGTACTTGAATTAGTCTCCCAATAAAATCACCAACGGTCTCTGTTTGAATTGGTTGTGCTGGAGTTTCTCATTTGCACTTCATCCTACATCACGCTTACTTATTTTAGTTGAACAAAATTAGAGGGTTATCATATGTATTTTATTATATTTATTAAAGTTGAAAATAATATAATGAAAAAGTATATAAATTACATTATTTTTGACATACGGATGAAGATTATTTAAAATATTTTATTAAAAGTGAATAGATAAGTATAAATTTTTAATTAATTATTTTTAATATATGATAATTCTAATTCATTAACAATTAAAACAATTTCACATTGATTTTTTATACTGAAACTCTTTTTTCTTGCAAACGTATGATTCTGTCTTTTTTTTAAAAAAATACTAAATTATACGAAGTATAATTACATCACAATGATAAAGTAGCTAAAATGTGAGTGATTATTTAATTTTCACTTCAATTAATTATGTAAGATTATTAAATTTTTGATGAATAAATATAAAGACTTATTATATTATCATTAAATTACAGGTGATTATATATAATAATTTTATAATACATTTAAAAATATATGGATAATAATTTCTGATTAAAAACAATATAAAAACTTTTACATTAGCTATACATTTCAAATGAACTCCTTCACAGTATTATTGCTTTTTGTGTATTTTTATTATAAATATATTTTCATTTAGTCATTTTCGTTAAATATTTTTCTTAATTCTCTTTTTTCATAATTGCATTATTATCAATTCTCTGTTTTTTATCTTCTTGTAAACACCAACATGGTGGGTGCGTATATTATTTTCTATTTATTTTCGTAAGATTTGTTAGCATCTCTGTCCTTTTTGTTTTAGCGTATTTATTTAGTTTGTACGGGACAAACGTCTATGCTATTTTTTCCCCCTAAAGGTTCAAACTTTGGGTGAAGAACTGCAGATGTAGGCACCGTAGGGAACTCATGAACATTGCAACACGTTAGGTGACTTCCTCTGCACTGTTCCAAAAAAAGTCCCATTCCAATATAAGAAGTGTAAGAGCCCAGAACTACCAAGCAAGATCAGTGTCTGTATTTAAAAACTGTGCTTGTTCTTCAAAAACGTTGAAGATGGGGTGGCTATTTCCTCTTTTCTTGCTTTGTTTGCTGGGTCTTACTGGTAAGAGAAACAACTTGACTCTTCTCTTCTCCCTCTTAAAGCTCTCAACTTTAACTGCTCTGCAATGTGGGTTTCTTCACGGTTTTATTATTTCACTCTCTAGTGAAACTATTCGTTTTATGGTTTACATTTGCAGTTACTGGTCAAGAATCCATTGAGTTCCTCAACCTCTGTGAGACAACCGATGACATTTTACAAGTCTCATCACACGCTGAGCTTCCCTTGGCTGTTTCAGTGAATGCTGAAAACCTCAATGAGGTCTCTTTCAGTATTTTATTGGCTGAAAGATGGCTCAGGCACAACGTTCTTGCTCACTACCCTACTGCAAATATCACCACCATTGTTGTAGGAACCACTGCTTTCTGCCAACAAGACCAACGACCAAACAACCTCGACGTGGTTCTGTCTTCTTTGAAGAATGTCTACCACTCACTCAAAAGATGGGGTTTGGAGAAACACATAAAAGTTTCTGTTGCTTTTAATCTGGACTGTTTGTCTCTAAACTCAGTTTCTTTTAACAATGATATGAAAACGGTCAAACCCCTCATGGAGTTCCTCCAAGAGGTAAACTCCACATATTCTGTGATCCCACATTATGGCTTCTCACATATTTCCGATAAAAGTGTGAGCTTGGTGTCTTCTCACTTGGAGTCCATGAAAAAGATTGGAGTTTTTTACCTCAACAACATAAATGTTATAGCCATTGTTCCAAAAGGGAGAAAAACCACAGCAAGAAAGCTTTCAGCTGTAGATTTTAGCCCAATAGGCCCATTCCCAGTAAGACCAGCTCCAATGCCAGAAATAGCCAAGTCCCCATTGACTCCTTCCAATGTACCTTTGCCTCCTTTGGCACAAGTAGTTTCTTCACCCCCTCCAATGCTTTCTCCCACTTTTGCCCCTGAAGAGCCACCATTTGGTGTTCCAGCTAGTTCACCTCACGGTTTCACACTCCCTCCTTGCAACCCATTACACAATGGCTCGCCTTATCCCCAAATATTCCCGGTCCAGAAACTGTGGTGTGTGGCTAAGCCTAGTGTTCCTGAAGAAACACTGCAGCAGGCTATGGACTATGCTTGTGGAGAGGGTGGTGCTGATTGCATGGAGATCACACCGCAGGGAAACTGTTATTATCCAGACACTGTGGTTGCTCATACCTCCTATGCTTTCAACAGTTACTGGCAGAAACATAAGAGACATGGAGGAACATGCAGCTTTGGAGGGACTGCTATGTTAATCAATTCTGACCCAAGTAAGTATGCACTCTCCATCTTGCCTTTTTTTTTTTTTTGTTCACCCCTCAAATCTGTCCTAGGTTGGTGCCTTAGTTTTCTTTTTCTTTTATCTTGTTTCCCTTCATTGATAAAGAGTGATATTGGTTCGCAGGTTTCCTTCACTGTCGCTTTACTCTTAGCTAAGTGAAATTAAAGTGGTGCAGGCGACTTTGTTTTTTTGCAGTTAGTGTGGAGGATTTTGTGTTAAGGTGACTTGGCTTTTGTTTCACTAGTAATCGGTTTATGTGTAATGTATGGACCAACTTGAAGCTTCTATATAGGGAATATGGACTAACTTAGGTACTTTCGGGCTTAATTGTTATGTTGTTTCTCCATGAGATATAGGTATAAGTAGTAATAAGCTGTAGTTCTGTTATAAACTTACTGGTGGTTGATGCCTATTTGCCTATGCAGAGTTCGTTTATTCATAGTGAATTTGACCATCAATATTCTACTAGAATTGCCATGTGATTTAACTGTCAGTGAGAATAAGAAAACAGCTTTTACTTCTTTTGTGTTGCGTTAAATTATTTAATGTCATCAATGGTGTGTTTAATCAAAACTTTTAACAGGAGCATCACGGAGATTTGTAACGAACATATAAAAGTCTGTTGAAGCTCTTTTTTCTTGCATAACGTTTTGATTCTAGTTGGAATTGAGGAGTTTCTTGTGTAACAGGATACAAGGAACATTTGGATTTTCTCGTGTGGCTTTTCTAATGCTTGCAATTTCGTGTTTCAAATCCCGTCATTGTTCATCCTCTCTCGATTTCAAATATTCTTCCTCTGTATTTCAAATATTTCTAAAATTAGTAATCAATGATGTCATTTATTTTCTGATCTAAAATGTTTTTACCTCAAACACCAAGCCTCTCAACTAAACTAAGCTAGGGTGGAATCTTCTGGCACATAAAAGAAATGTTAATAAGTTGGAAATTATTCTGCTTATAAAACAGCTGGAAATGTTAAAGAAATCTTCTACCATGATTTGTTGATCCCATGGATATGGGGCTGTGTAAATAAATAAATTTGGCTAAAATAATTATTTAGTTTCTATAAAATAGAGTATTTTTTCATAATCTTACATTACTATAAAAAAAAATTATGTGACTATAACAAATTACTTGAACTGTATAAGAAAATGTAAAAAAATATTTAAAAAATTAAAATTGTTTTTTATTTTATTTTTTAGGAATCCAAATGTTATTTAATTTAACTCAACAAATTTAAAATAGTTTGTGATTATATTGGTGTTTCAAGTTGTAAAATGTTGTTTTTGATAATGTTTTGTAGTTGTACTAGTATTATAAAGGATTAAAACGTCATTTCGTAAAGCTATCAGTTATTCTTTGTTTGGACGAGGAGTTATGCTTTCTTTTTTTCTTTTTTTTTTTCCGACGGAGTTATGCTTTCTTTAAACAAGTGAAATTGGAAAAAAGTATTAGGGATGATAATAAAAATAAAAAATAGCGAAGTAAAATAAAAATGATAGGTTGATTGCAGGAGTAGAAACAAAAAGGAAATGAAGTTTTTTTTCATTCTTTGGATGAATAACAGAGTAAAAGAAAAATTAATTACATAAATGTAGTTTTATAATAATTAAAAATTATTTTTAATATATATTTTTCTTAAGATAAAATTATTCTATCTTTTAAAAGATTAAATAAAAAGAAAAAAATGGTCACTTTTCTCGTTTTATTCCAGTTTGAAGTGGGAAAATGTTTTTTTTACTGATATAAACAACTTTTCTTAGTTCACGTGTCAAACAAACAGTGATTATATAGCATTTTTATTTTATCTCCTCCTCTTTATTTTTTATTTTATTTTATTTCTACCAAAACAAACATGGGTTAAGGAAGAATTTCTAAAATTATACTCAATGGTTAAAATGTATGATTTATACAATTTAAAAAAACAAATTTAAAGGTTTTCTTAAAATGCTGTGACATCATGAAGTTTTGTCCTCGCAACTTTTTCGATTTCATCATTTCTCGGTCCCACCAGCTGCAGCTTTTAACCGTTTGTTTTTATATTTTGTTCTTTTCTGATTGAAGGCGAAACAAAATTCAAGAAATGCCTACCTAAAAAGAGTTTGGTGGGTCATATTATTGGATGGTTGAGAGAGAGACTAGAAAAAAAGCATGAAAAAGGAGCCCACAGTGTACTCAACGTACTTATAAACAACGAGATGAAGAAATCTGAAAGGTATGAATTAGGCAAAAGAAAGGGTCATTTGGACTTAAAAAAAACCTGAAGCTCCTGAATACTATTTATTTTTATGTACTACCATAATGAGTTTATTTGGATTATCCTTGTGCAGTTGTGTCTATTCACCAGAATCACAGGATGAAAACCAGTTGACAAAAAGAATAGTGTCGAAAAAAAAAAAACAGCTGCGTATAATCAAATGATACACTTTGGGCGTTGGTAATTGGTACCTTCTTTTTTGTTTTTTCGGTCCACTCCTTGGTAGGTAGCTTTAACTTCTAATGAATGGAATTTTCTGTCTGAGAGTATGCTTGTGGTGTATAAATGCAAAACACAGAGGAATGGGGCTAGGATGGCCCATATAATCGTTTCTATGCCAGGCCTTGCAATGTAGAAATGTGATTCACCCCTAAATTTATTGTTATGTTGCCCATTACCAATCCGTTTCTTTTAGCCACATAAAAAGAATCGGCAATTTGTATTCATACCTCCCTCTTTGTTTTTTGTTTTGTTTTTTATAAAAAAAACAACTCTTGTAACTTATACCTCCACAGCCTGAGATCTTCTACTGTTGTACTTTTCATTTTATGGTAACAAATGGCCAAATAGGTGGATATTCAAATTCCACATAAATCTAGAAAAGTTGCACATAATTTGTACTCTTTAAAGTTTGAACATCTAGGAATGCTTGGTGGTATATATTTAAAATTAAAGCACGGTTTCTTTTCCATGAAATTTTTTGGTTGCCAATCTAGTAAGTAGAACAAAGAGTCTATCAAAGTTGATAGTAAATGGCTGCCACCTTGATGTAAGTGACAGACATTATCCAATGATGTTCAAACCATATAGAAGGACAAGTCTGGTATGGATACTGGAGAGGGTGGAATCGAGAGACAGTTAGAGAGAGACTCAAGGGAGGCATAAATTATAAAGGGGGTTTTTGGGGAGAAAAAACAAAGGAGGTATATTATTAAAAGAAAGAGGTACAAATAACAACTGCCAGATGAATTTACAAGAAAGCTCATTGCCCAAACAAGAAAATGAAGCCCATAAGAATTGCCTCACTAAACTATGGGTTTCGTACATAAGAGGAGCTGGATGAGCGTCACAATCTAAAGTTGTTTTGGTCCACAGAGATGAGTTTGGAACCCATAGAAACAGGCGGGCTAAGCCCAAATTATAATAAATGCAGCGGTACACAAAGGAAAGTTACCATCCTATTCACATGGTCACTTTGAGTCTGTCTGATTTTACAGGCTCAGTTATATTTTTACCTTTCTTTCAGCCTTTTTCACAAGCAACTTTTGCTGTGCTCAAGGGTCTATCCACTTATAGACCGAAAACAAAAAGGTTCAAACCATCCCCGGTAACCTAATTCTACTTTTTAGTTTTAGTGCTATGCCCTGTGGTTGACCTTGAATAAGAGAAATACTTATTCTAGTAACAATCTTTCAACTTCTATATATTATTGAACGAATGTTTACAATTAGTTTATATATAAAGAGTTTTTTTTTCACCATAAGAAAAAGTAGGGTGTTTATAAATTGATATGATCCAATAAAAAAATTATAAAAAAAAAACAAAAACTCTAAACAAACTAAAAATTAATTTTTTTAATTAAATTGGATTGGATTGAATTTTTATTTTATTTTATTTTATTTTAAATTTTCATCTAATCCAATCCAAATCGAATTTAAACATACGTAATTTTATTTATAAATTTATGATAACATTCGTATGTACATAACTTATACTTATTTATAAAAAATATACTTAAGTTAAAAATGTTTTTTTAGTAACTACTTAAGTAGAGGAAATAAATATAATTATAAATTTATGTAAAAAATTAATAATATATATTTGAAAAGTTATATTATTATTAGGTAAATAATTACTTATAGATGATATATTTGATACTTTGAGTTTATTTTTATTTTATTATTTATTTAATACTCTTCCCAAAAAAAAGCGACTAAAATTTAAAACTTATCCAATGTAAACTGCTTTAGATTGAATTCAATTCGAATTTAAATTTTTAACCAATCCTAAACCTGTCATTTTGTTGGATAATCAATTAAGAAAATTAAAGTAAATAGATTGAATATATTTTTTCAAAATCAATTTACTTCTGGATAGACAGTAACAGCTTGTTTGGAGGTAGTGAAATAGACACACAAAAAAAAGAATATTTTATTTTTAATTTCACAAAGATATTTTTTATTTTTAATTCTTCATATATATATATTTATTTTATTTTTTAGTTTCTTATGACTAATTTCAACTGTTAAGTAAAATAATAAATATAAACTGTATACAAAAAAATTTGTTTAAGTTTTTTTTTTTAATTTTAACTAATACAAATTTTTTGAAAGTCTAAATGTTTATCTATTTATTATTTTTTGTGGTTTTAAAATTTTTGATGTTCTGGGTGTTGATTTTTTATGTAACGTTTGTGATAGATTTAGTTTGGTTGAAAATTTGCAATAATTAAAAATTACATAAAAATTTAAATAAAAAAAATTTAAACACAAATTTTATCTATAACATCATTATTTAATAGTTAAAAATAATATTAAATATTAAATATTGAAAATAAAACATAATAATTGATTATAGATTAAAAACTATAAAAAAGATTATAAAAATCTAAAAAAAATATAAAAACATATTTATCCTTAAAAAAATATCCTTATTTTTCTCATTACTAATAATAGGTAGCTATGTAGATTCTCCAATAATTCCTATGCAGTTTAGTCAAATTAAATACAGATTTTCCCCCTCTTTCTTCCTATTCTGTTACCCATGTCAAACAAATAACTTTTTAGGTAATCTCATTCAAAACAGGGGTGCTTTTTAAAACATAATATTAATTAGGACATAATTGTGACATTATCTTCACGGTAGCAGTGGCCACCTATTTCTAATCCAACCTTAATTTAGACAGAAGAAAGAAATAGACTTATCACATACAGACAGTGCTAACAGATCATTTTCCCACTTGTCATTGACTTCAAAATAGTTAACAAAGCTGCACAAAATTAACGGAGTAATTTATGTATCAAGTCAGTTCATACATGTTTTGAGTGATCAGACTCAGAATTTGTTATACCGAGTTGACTGTATAATAATAACTGCTATATCCGATTCAAAACATTTATTATTTAGGGGATAGATTTTTTTTGTTAATAATTTTAGAAAATCGATAATACATTGATTTTTTTAACTTTATGATTATTCATGGCTGTTTCTTTCAAATAAGATGAGATAAAATAATTTTGTATTTTATATAAAATAATAGTTTAATTATGTTTTTAATTTTTAATTTTTTAAATAAATTTGATTTTGATATCCCAAATTTAAAAAGATTGTTTTAGTTTCTAATTTTTTTTAAAAAAAATACGTTTTTAATTTTTGAACACTAAATTTTAGAAACTTAAGTTAATTTTTTTTAAGTTATCTTTAGTGCTGAACAGTAAATTTTAGAGAATAAAATTATATTTTTTTAAATTTTAAGAAATTAAAATATTTTTTTTATAAATTAAAAAGACTAAAGTGGATTTATTTTAAATTTTAAAATAAAAAACATAATTAATTTTAAAATAATGTAGTTGTTATAGTGAGGCTTGAAATGTGAATGGTAAATTTTAAAATTAAGGAGCAAAATATGAAGTTGTTAATTATTGAGTCCATACAAAATAAATAAATAATGCCGTTCAATCTTGACTTTAGTTTGTAACTAACCATTTGTCTTTTTGTCCTTAAATCAAAACCAGTGTGACTCAGTCAATTAAACTAAAGACAAGACGGAAAAGAAAATGAAAAATACCCAGGTTGAGCACCTCTCAATCGACCTTTCTTTAATTCATTGGTGAAAAAGAAAAATGTTTCAATCTTCAACTGTTCTACGCCTCTCTTTCTTTTCATGGCAAACTAGCAATCACTTTCTTTCATGTCTCCTTCTGTCTCTGACCTGATCCGTAGAAATATCAATGGTCTATCTTATTAAACTCTAAAATAGTAAAATGTGACTCGAAGAATGAGCTTCCACACCTAAATTATGTTTAATTAGTGACAATTAGGCAAGACATAGCATGCTCGAACCTTGCTAATCACTTCCATTCACATAATTGACTGATACCAATAATAGTTTACATAGTTTAATTATAGAATATAAATATTCAAATATTGGGTCGTTTTATTGACCTAATGATTTAAGACTATCTTGGTTTAGAGATTAGTCAGTCAAATCATTACTTTATTCTTTTGAGCTTAGCGAGACGCGGAAAGACACTGATCGGTGATCACTTTACTTGTGCTCGTGCATCCTTCTCCTTCCTTTTTTGTTTTTAATTTTTTTTTTTCTTTTAATGTTCACATTGGATAATTAAGATTTCAGGTAGAGACCTTTGAACCTATAGCGTATTAGACAATTTTAAAATTGGAAAGTTTGGATGCATGCAGTGGCGGGAGTACTTGATGTATGTATTTTTTTTAATTCCGAATGTCACAAATAATTGAGTAATAAATTAAAGAGACATTTTTACTTATCGTATTTCTTCAATTTTAAAATTACAAAGCACAACCAGTCAACCATAAAATGACAAAATACATTCGTTTTTCTATAACAAAACAGCATTGGAAAACGTATATACTTTGACTTTCAGAAGCTTGAAATTTTTAATTTACAAATAGTTTCACTTAAAACTTAAAATTAATATATATTATTTGTTTACAGAGTAAAATGTAATATAAGAGTTAAGACCATCTAATGCTAGTGTAAGTTATACCCATTTTCACTCTTGCTTTAAAATTAAGTAATAACTGAAAATATTGCATGAGAAAAGACATGTGACTGGAAACTATTCAATTATGGGCACTTGTTTGGTGTAGATTCTGAACAATACTTAATACAAAATATGAGGTGTTAAAGTTACGTAAACTCTATTAAAAATTATTATTTTATATACTTATTATAAGATTTAATTTAATATATTTCATGTATTAATTATTTTTATTATGATTAGTTTTAAAATGACATAATAATAATAAAAATTTATCTCATTAATGTTTTTTAATTTTGTTTCAGAGATAGTTTTAAAAAAATTAATTTAAAATAAATTTAATATTTTTAAATGAATTAATTAATTTTCTTAATATTAATAAATTAATTAATTATATCTTATAATAAAAATTAGAGATAATATATTATTATTATTGGGGTATTAAGCAATATGTTTTCATGAGACGAATCCTTTGTAATAAATTGGAGTAAGACCTGTATTCTCACAGTTTAATATGATTTATTCATAAAGAAGTTATATACGAATTACAAATACATAAAAACGGTTAAATTAAAAAATTAAGGTGGTCTATGAATTGGCCATAATTCAAACAAGTCTTATCTACGCTTTTTGTTCCTATGCATGATTTTTTGGTCTTGTGGACTTTTTTGACTCCAAGAATTAATACGTGGGGTGAACTGGGTCCTTTTAACAATGATAGACATGATATGAACTTTGTAATGGAGACCGCTGAGATCTTGAGAATGCACGGAGGACAATATCTCACATGAGTCAAATAATCATGACTCTATATGTTGTGGTCAAGGCGACTTTGTACTGTGCGCACAAACATTTTCTAATTAATGAGTTGCTACAATTTATTAGGATCAATGTAGTTTGCTTTTGCAGATTTGATGATCACCCAATGACTTGTGCGTGAATTTTGATTGTATATCATGGATTTGTGAAATACAAGCTCCTATACTACTATGTTATTATTAAAATGTTCACCGTAAAGATGAATTAATATAGTACACTTGTAATTAAGTTATGCTTTATTATGAAATGATTATTATGAATTAATTAATAGTACATGTGAATTAAGTAGTTAGTAGTTTAGGCTCTATTGTATTGTTAGTATCTTCCAAAAACCTATTATTAGGCATAAACAGAGATCAATATGTCCACCATGAAGGCAAGCATTAACATTAGTAGCACCAATACAAATAAATATTATTAATAATTTTAAACCAATCCTTGTTTGGGAGACCCGAAATGGAAACATCACAGCAGTAACGACTCACACCAAACCATAAAGGAGCATAGACCATTTTCTCAAACATGCACGCACTTTATTCTCGTCTCTTCTCTTCTCCTAGCGGTGCTTCTCTACAAGAAGGAATTGAAAGACCATGAAAGAATGTCATGCGTCTCAACCAAGTCACCGGTGGCACCAGTGAAACCGACTAGAACCCTTTCGGAAAGAACAACCCCTAAGTTAACAGGATACGATAAAACAGTGGCATTCAATTTGACAGGACTATTTGGATAAGCCACGGAGACACTCAATATTTTGGAGTAAGATTGATAGCTTATGCGTGCCTTTCCAATTGATCCATGTGGTTGACTATCAATAGGCCATGGCGCAGTAGCCACGGACCTAATGGAATTGATGTCAATTCCTATGTGAGGAGAATCAGACACTGGAAAGTTGGGGTCCCATTCATTTGCAAAGCTATCAAACTCAACAGCAACTACTTGGTTTAAGGAGGTGTTGAAGGCTGTTTCTTTGTTGAAGAGTCCGAGGAATCCACCAGTTGAGTTGTCTGGGAAATCGAAATCGAGTGATGCAAGATAGAAGGTGAACCCGTCGCCGTGGAGCGGTGCACCCTTTGTGTTGACAACGAACGAGAACTCGGTGGCGAAGTCTGCTACTCTCCCAGTTTTTCTGTCGGAGAGATGAAGTGCTGCAAAGTAAGCTGAGAGGCCAACGCTGTGTTGAGTTGGGTTGCCGAATTGGTCGTTTTTGGTGAGTTGTAGTGCTCCACCTGTTGTATTGGCATCACCGCCTAGTAGTATGCTTAAGGCACCTGCCTCAAAACTGGGTAAGTTGAAAGAAAATGATTCTGATTTGGCGCTGGTAATTAGCAAGAGGAAGGTC
>JAMLFT010002797.1:0-24022 GCA_026544285.1 Pachyrhizus erosus | reverse complement strand
TAATTAATTTGTTTATTATAAGATATCAATTATTCTTAATAAAAATATTTGATTAAAAATATTGAATGTTAAATGAATTTTATAAAACGACATAATTAAAACAATTTATTTAAAACGTTGTATAAAGTAGGATGGTGGAAATAAATAAAGATACGGAGGGAGTAGAATTTTCCAATTAATCAATACTAACGTAACAAAGCTGACAACATTGGGTTGAGGTCAAAGTGATTAATGCAGGGAGATTCTGGAAAACATGGAAGAGACCAAATATTGCAGTGAATTTCCATGATTTTCTTTGCATGCATTGAAAAAATCAATTGATTCATTATTGTGGCTGGTTGCTTGAGACAATGACACAGATGTTGAGCTGACGAAAAAATTAAATAGCTAAATTGTTGGTCCCTTAAACCCTCGTGGCTTCCTTCGTTGATTTCTTTCTTGTTTTTCGAGTCATTTAGCTCCTTCTCGTGATTTTACCAACTTACAAATGAAGAAAGAAGGAATTGGATCACAAATTATCTACGGTGACATGTTTTCATTTCACGAGATTTTAGTCCTCAAAAGTATTTAATTTATTAGTTTAAATATAAATTTAATTTTTAAAAATATATTTTTTAATTTTTAATTTTTTAAAATATGTTTTGTTTTTTAGTACTTTTAATCTTTTGTTATTAAATAATTTTTTAATTTTAGTGTATGTCTTTTTTAAATGATGATGAAAATAAAATGTTAACAATTGATAATTTATTACATTATCAATACGTATGATACAATAATTATATATAATTTTTGTATCAATCTATATTTTTAATTATATATAATTAATTAATCTAATATTATTATTGAATTTGAGCTTATAAATATTTAATAACATAATTTATTAAAAAAATTTACGCATAATTATCTTGTCAAACTTATTAAAAACATGTTAAATCATTAGATTGTCAAAAGTTATTATTATAATATTATTTAATTATTATTTGATAGTGAGAACTAAAATAAAAAAATTATTTAAATAATTAAAATAATTTTTTTTTATATGATTCAAACAAAAATTGTACTATTTTCAAGGACTAAATTGATATTTAAACTTAATTTATTCAACTATATGAATTTGGTCTTGACTTTGATTTTAATCTTTTAAATAATTTTATTTTAATTTTTGTTATCAAGTAAGAACATTAAATGATAATATAATAATAACGTAGACAACTTAATGATGACTTATCATATCATTATAGAGTTTTGACTTGACAATCATGTGTATTTTTTATTTTTGTTAAATTTTATTTTAAAATTTCTCATTAAGTAGTTTGACATCATCAATTATTTTGAGCAAATGAAGATTTAAAAACATAATTTATCCAAAAAACTTTATACCTGATTGTTATATTAGACTTTTTGATAACGTGATAAGTTAATAAATTATTAATGTCATTATTATCATTAATGTTGTTATCGAATAATAAGAAATAAAATAAAAAAATTGAATAACAAAAATAAAAAAATCACACTAGAGTTGTTGAATGACTTATATTTCATTTAAAATTAAAAAAAATATGGTAAGAGAATCAAAATAGTGTATGTGGAGTTGTGAAGAAGAAGGAAAAGAAAAAAAATGATAAAGACAAAAACATGAATATGGAGAGAGAGAGTATGTGTAAATTTTCATCTATTTTAGATGAAATTTAAACCTTAAATTAAATATTTAAATAAATTAAATACTTAAATATTAAAACACTCTCTCTTCCTCTCCATTTATTTTTGTTTTCTTCTCCTTCTTACCTCCTCCTTACCTCCTCCTCTAAGCTCAATTTCATCCTTTCGAATTAGTCTGCTAAGAAAGCCTTTACCTCTCTTGGCATCCAGAAAGATATCCATGTTGAATAACATAATCTAATATAATCTAGTAGTACACAATTCCATATGAAAAAAGAGCAAATCTCTTGTGATGAATCCAAAACAATATTTTTACATTAGTTCGAAAATAACTTATGTAATAAGTTTCTTTTTCTACATCGTTTCCAAAAGGAACCTATGTAAAACTTATCAAAATTGAAAATCCAAATCTCCTTTGTCTTCATTCGCTTCTCAATCTAATAAAACAAAAAACAATCCACAAAATCTCACAGTTCTTCTCCACAAAATTCAAATTCAAAGCCACAAAGTAAATTAAATCATAAACACACAAAACACACAAAAAGAAAATTAAGAAAAATGGTTTCCAAATTGAACATTTTGGTCAATACAATAGTAACTCTTAAATGTCAATTCAAAAAATCGAAGGAATTTTTTTTAAAAAGAAATCTCAAGCTTGGACGTCATCACAACATTTGATCTCAGTGCAAAATCAACTTTTGTCAACAAAGAAACAACCCATTGATTCATATTTGATCTATAACTGCATTCAACGTAAAATCTGAAACCCTCAAATTGTCATTCTCTTTGAGCTTGAGGTTGTAATGGAAGACATTGTGCAAGTGACAGTACCTAAAGACAAAGATGAAATGGTGGAAGTACCGTTGTGACCTCGTTGTTTTGGTCTTTTCAGCGAGAACGATCCTTCCCAACCACTGCTAGCTTAATGTTATTGTTGAACATATGTACCAACAACTGTCTATTTTTTTAGGACTGTTATTTTTTTATTTATTAGCAGTTATGATAGAGGACTATCCCTTGAAGATGATGCATTGGATGGATGGAAGCTAGAAGTACCCTTCACCTAAGCTAGAAAGAAAAGACTAGAAGAGAAGATTGGACTCTTGATGAACTCTTCTTAGTCTTGATACACATGTAGCATATGATTTCATTAGAGCCATTGTATAAGGGCCCATTTTAGAATAGCTTGTATTTGGATTGTATTTTACTTGAGCTTGTATTTGGGCCATTTAGATTAGGACCATTTGTTACCAATCTTAGCTTAGAGAATGAGTTCTTTGCTTGGTAGGCTTTCAAGCCCATTCCATGAACTTTCTAAGCCCAATACGAGGTGCTCCTAAAGTAGCTTGTGTGAGAGCTTAGCTACCTTAGTTTTAGGAACTACTATATAAGGTGTATAAGTCAACATGAGGTGATAATTAATTGATGAATGAAAATTGAGTTTTCTCAACTTTGAGAGCTTAGATATTCTATCTGAGAGTCTAGTGAGAGTGTCACCATTTTCTTATCAAAGTTTTTTAACTTTTTGGCGGATTCTACAAATTCTTACCCTATTCCTATGAGTAGATGGTGAAATCATTTCTCTCCTTATTCGTTGCTTGTTCTTAAAGCTTGAATTAAAGATAAAGATGAAGATCTATGGGAGAATCATAACAAGTTATGTTAGTGGTTATTATTTAGGAAATTTTCTTTTTGTTACAAATATGTATTTAAAACATATTCCTTTTTATTACAAAATCTATATTTAAAAACAAATTATTATTCAATTAAACATATAGCATTCTTCCACTTGTGAGTTACACCATTTTTTTTTCCATCAAAGTGGTATATGCCCTTTCTTATTTAGAGGGACTTGTGAGTGAATTGAGTAAAACCCACTAGTAAAAGCCTAAATACCTTGCTTCTATTCATCATATAGATGGATTTTGAAACACCATAGACAACACTTGCACCACCTGTGTTTAACAGTGAAGAATATTATATTTGGGAAGCAAGAATGAAGGCACATCTAGAGTCAATAAATGTTTAGGAAGTAGTGGAGTAGGACTACGAAGTTTCTCCTTTACCAGATAATCCAACAGTGACGTAGATGAAAAATCACAAGGATAGGAAAGGAAAAAAAAGTCAAAGGCAAAAACTTTTTTGTTTGTTGTTGTCTTTAACGACATTTTAACTAGAATCATGACCATCAATTCAAGATCCGAAATTTGAAATTTCTTGAAGGATGAATATGAAGGAGGTGATAGGATTAAGGGAATGCAATCCCTAAATCTGATTTGAGAATTTGAAATGTAGAAAATGAAGGAGTCTAAAACAATTAAAGAGTATGCTAATAAGGTTCTTGGCATTGCTAATAGAGTAAGATTGCTTGGTTCTCCATTCTATGATTCACGAATTGTTGAGAAAATACTAGTGACTATCCTTGAAAAATTTGAGCATACCATTATGTCCTTGGAGAACCCTAAGAATTTGTCAAAACTTATCTTGGCAAAACTAGTAAATGCTTTACAAGCCCAAGAACAAAGAAGAATGATGAGGGCTGAGGGTTTTGTGGAAGGAGCGTTGCAAGCTAAATTGCAAATTAACCAAGGAGAGAAAAATAAGTTGAAGAAAAACAAGAAAAATTTTGACACACAAGAAACAACTACTATTACCAGCAACAATAATGGACACAAAAACAAAGGATTTCCTCCTTACAAGCATTGTGGCAAAATGGGTCATCCTCCTTTCAAATGTTGGAGAAGACCTAATGATATATGTCTAGCTTCTCAAGATGGAGATTAGAACTTGCAAGGTCCTCTAACAAGATCTATGAAGAAGAGACTTGAAGAAAAGATTGGTATCCTTGTTTTTGGACATTAGTAGTTTAGGAATCATATTTAGGCCTTGTATTTTGGGCCATAGTAGTTAGGATTGCTTTTGTGAGTGTCTTTTGGTTTTGAGATTGTATTTGACCCATTAGATTCTAGGATTTGGTTGTTTGTTGCCTTGTGAACTTGGTTGGGCCTTCTTTCTTTGTCTTCAGCCTAAACCGTCACCTTATTGCTTGTGTAGCTTGTGCCATGTGAGCTTGGATGTCTATATAAGGCACTAAGTCACACTTATAGTGAACAACTTGATTTTGGAATGATAATTGAGATTTTTCTCCAATTGTGAGATCTAGATTTCTCTCTAGGATTCTAGGGAAGAAGTCATTTTTCCTTATTAAAGTTAGATTGCTTTGTGGTAGATTTTTACCATTTCTTATCCTATTTTTAGGAATAAGTGGCAAATCCATCTCTTTTCTCCACCATTTATTGTCCTTGAAGCTTGGATTGAAGATTATGATGAAGATCCTTGGAAGAAATGTAGCATTTGGTATTAAGAGCCAATCTAATCTTTGAATAAGATTTAAATCTAGTTAGATCTTTAATTCCTAAGTCAAATTCTTGCTAAATGTGTGGGAAATAGCTTGTAATTTTTTTGATTTACATTGATTAATCTTCTCCTTGGTTCGTTTGAAATTTAGTGCATGTTTCTTACTTATTCTCATTTGCCCGTGCAAGATCTATTGTCATGTCACAAATGCATGGTTTCCTTGCTTGTAGCATGCCTTACTTGCTCGAGTAGTTAGTAGTGGAAGCTCCACTAGTTGGTTTGAGTTACATTTTGCTTGCTTGAGTCACATGTTCCTTGAGGTGATGATGCTTAGCTTGTTCAAAGTATTCTTCCTTCTTCTTCCTTGAATTCGAGACTAGATCCAAGAGATTCCTCCATTGTTGAGCTGGTTTTGAAGCAAATTTTGCCTTAGTTTTGGTTAGAACACTTGCTTGAAGGATTCTACATGAATTATAGCTTGGATATCTTCATTTAGAGGTTAGTTCCTTGCTTGAATTTGAGTTCCTTCTTCTTCTCCATAGGTGCAAAGTGGTTGAACCTCTCTTTAGCTTAGATTTTTAATTTTTCTTTGTTTTCTTGTTGAATTCTTGCTAAGGTTTTGTTCTCCACCTCTTAAGGATGATGAATATGTAAAAATATGTGAAAAAACTTGTTTAGATTTTTCTAGATCTAGAAATTTTGTCTAAAAGTGTTCATTATGTGTTCTTGCAAATTTCTTGTGTTTTTGCAAATTTCATGTGTTCTTAGCTTTTGATATTAACTCTTAAATGTTTTCTTGTTAGATCTAAATTCTTATGTGTTAGATCTTGCATATTCTTGAGTTGTCTTGTGTTCAAATTGTGAAATCCATTCTTATTTGACTCTTGAAATTTGAATCATTCTTCTTCTCAATCTTCTTCTAAAATTTGAATTTCTTCTTCAAGTTTCATAAAAAACTTGAGTTTTTCAAATTTTACCACCAAAACTTTGGTGAAATTTGAATTTACCTCCAAATTTTCAATTCAAATTTGGATGAAGTTTTGAATTTGTGTCCAAATTTCAATTCAAATTTTGGTGAAATTTTGTATTTGTCTCCAACTTTTGATTCAAAATTTTGGTGAATCTTTGTACCTTTAAGTTTCCATTCAAAATTCAAAATAGAATGAACAGAAAAGCTCCTTGAAGCTCTTGGGAAGCTTGTGTTTTTAGCTATTACAAATTAAAAAAAAAAGAGAAGAAAAGAGAATTTATTTTTTTGTGAACTAGGCACACAACCCGAGGCAATAATTCTTCATTGTTTGCTTTCATTTTCACCATTATAGCTCCTTACTTCACTTGTTTACTACACCTTGGACTTGTATGCTTGCTGTTTGGGTAATAAACAAGCATAAACCAACATTATATTGATGATTTAGGTGCTTGAAACATTGTTACATTGGTTTAGAGGTCTTTTGCACAAAAATTGAGGCAATTCTTTGTGATTTTCACCTTGATTTGTTTGATATTTTGGTGTGTTGTACCTCTTATTCATTCTTAGGCTTTAATTGAATGTAAAACATGCTTTGAGTTTCTTGTTGTACTTCAATTTCCTTTAAAATTTGAATAGCATGTATTGATTTTTTTTTTTGAGCAATTCTTGTGTCCTTGAAAATATTGTTCAGGCTTTGAGTTTCTTCCTCCATTCTTTCAACTTGTGTGCATGCTTTTGAGTTTATTGAGTTGCCTCTTTAACTCTTTCTTGTGTTACCTTTTGGAAATTTTTTGAGTTTCTACATCTTGTACTTACTTGTCTCCATCTTATTCCATTTTCAGTTTTCTTACATTTCTTGTTAGCTTTTATTGCTTGTCTTCTTGTGGACTCTTGGTTTTGTACATTTAAGTTTGTATTTCATTTGGAACTCTTGGAATTGGTTGGATTCTGTTGCATATTTCATGAAGTAACTCTTTGATTTTGAGAATTGTTGACTTCCTTTTTAGACTTCAAAGAGAGAAATAGGAAGAGGTAAAAGACAAGAGAGTTACATAATAGAAAAAATCTTTAAAATAGTGAAACACAAGTGTTGAGTGCATACACTAAGGAGTGGTGAGAACTTCCTCTTATATTACTTGTTGTTTTGCTAACTTTGTTCTCTTGTATAGGCATGACTAGTGGGAGTGATATTGATGCACTATCTCCAAAATCAGTAAAGTTGATGGCTAATATGATCAAACACATGAAGTTAATGCAATTGGAAAGTGAAAGGAAATTAAATGAAAATTTTGAAAGAAGTGAAAAGCATGCTAAAGACTTGAACCATAGGGTAGATGACTTGGTTAGAATGCATGATAAAACTTCTTCTTCTTCCCACTTAAGTGATGATTATTATGTTGATCATGGTGATGTTAAGAGACTTAGACCAAGACCTAGAAGGGTGGAAAGACATTCTAGAGACCCTAGTATGCATAGACCAAGGCAAGGAAGGGAAGAAAATGATGTTAGGGAACCTCTTGAGCATAGGCCAAGACATAGAGATGATAGAGAGGAGGATCCTAAGGTGAATTTGCCTAAGTTTGAAGGTTCATCTAATGTTGTGTCTTATTTGGAATGGAAAATGAAATGTGATCAAATTTTTAATTGCCATGTGTTGAATGATCAAAAGCAATTGAAGTTATTCAACCTAACCTTTGAAAAATATGCCTTAAGTTGGTGGAACCAACTTCAAAAAGAGGTGAGAAGAGGTAGAAGGTTAGGTGAGGGAAATTGGGAAGACCTTAAGAGAACATTGAGGGATATATTCACTCCTTCTAGTTATGTGAGGAACATGCAAAATAGGCTTCAAAGACTATATCAAGGAACTAGAGGAGTGGATGAATGTTTTAAGGAATTGGAATTTTGGTTAGTTAGGGTTGAAATTGATGAGCCTCAAGAGGGTACAATGACAAGGTTTTTGAATGGGCTTAATAGGGAAATTGGAGATGTTGTTGAACTTAAAACATACACTAATTTACATGATTTGTGTCATAGGGATTTGAAGGTTGAACAACAACTCAAGAGAAGACAGGGATAAAGAAGAATCAAGAGACTTCAAGTTAGTGGTCAAACTTGAAGAAGGAGGGAATGTCCTCCTTGAAAGAGAAAGTTGTAACTAGATTAGATAATTCTTCTTCTTTTAATATGAAGCCCAAAGAAGGCAAAGTTGTAAATAAAGACAATTCCCCTCCCCTTAAATCTCGTGATATTAAATGCTTTAAGTGTTTAGGAAAATGTTACGTAGCCTCCCAATGCCCTAACAAAAAGGCAATCATAATTAAGGATAATAGGAGCATTGATTGTGAGTCATCCTTTGATAAGAGTGGTGCCTCTAGTGAAGGTACAAGTGATGCAATTCACTCACCTGAGGGAAATTTATTGATCATTAGACGTATGCTTGGTTCACTTTGTGGCGAGGACGATTCACAACATGAGAACATTTTTCATACTCGTTGCATAGTTAGTGAACATGTTTATTCCTTCATCATTGATAGTGGTAGCTACACCAATGTGGCTAGCACTAGATTAGTAGAGAAACTTGCTCTACCTATGACTCCTCATCCAAAGCCATATAAGCTTTAATGGCTTAGTGAAAAGGGAAGATTAGTAGTAGATAAGCAAGTCATGCTTGCTTTCTCCATTGGGACATATATGGATGATGTATATTGTGATGTTGTCCCTATGGAACACATATTTTGTTAGGTAGACCATGAAAATATGATAAGAAAATTGAGTTTAATGGTGCTACTAACATTTATTCTTTTAGGTATAAAGGTCAAAAGGTGGATTTGAAACCTCTTTCACCTAAAGAGGTTAACATGGATCAAGTAAGGATGAAGAAAAAGAGGGAGTAAGAGCAAAAGGTCTAAGGTGGATCTCAAATGCAAGGAGAGAAGAAAAAGGACAAGAAAAAGGTAATAACATTAGAAGCCAAGGGATTATTAGCTGCCCTTATCAGGTAAAGAAATCTATTCTTGTTAGGAAACCTTTATTCTTGTATGTGCTTGCACCTGTGTGTTTAACTAGTCAACCTAAGTTGAATGATTAGTTTAAGAAACTCTTACAAGAGTTTGAAGATGTCTTTTCGAAGGATATTCCAGTAGAGTTACCACCTATTAGAGGGATAGAGCATTAGATAGATTTAATTCTTGGAGGTAGCCTTCCAAATAGGCTTGCCTATAGGAATAATCTTGAAGAGACAAGAGAAATCCAAAAACAAGTTGAGGGTTGATTAGTAACGGTAGGTGCAAGAAAGCTTAAGTCCATGTGCAATGCTTGTAATCCTAGTGTCTAAAAAAGATGGATCATGGAGGATGTGTACAGATTGTAGACCTATAAACAACATCACTGTGAAGTATAGGCACCCTATTCCTAGGTTAGATGATTTATTAGATGAACTCTATGAAACATCTCTTTTCTTTAAGATTGATTTGAAGAGTGGATACCACCAAATTAGGATGAGAGAAGGAGATATGTGGAAAATAACTTTCAAGACTAAATTTGGGCTTTATGAATGGTTAGTGATGCCCTTTGGTCTAACTAATGCTCCAAGTACATTTATGAGATTGATGCATCATGTGCTTCGACACTTCATAGGAGAATTTGTTGTGTTTTTTTTTATGACATCTTTGTCTGTAGTAAATCATTTCAAGATCTTGTGGAACATGTGACGAAAGTTTTGAGTGTACTTAGAGAGCAACATTTATTTGTTAACTTAGAGAAATGTACATTTTGTGTAGATCATGTAGTTTTTCTAGGTTTTGTAATAGTTTAAAAGGTGTTCAACTAGATGAGGAAAAGGTGAAAGTTATTAGGAGTTGACCCACTCCTAAAAACATTAATGAGGTTAGGAGTTTTCATGGCCTTGCTAGTTTCTATAGAAGGTTTGTTCCTAATTTTAGTACCATAACAACACCTTTGATTGAGTTAGTCAAGAAAAATGTAGGCTTTAAATGGGAAAACATTCAAGAAGAAGCCTTCTAAACCTTGAAAGATAAGTTAATTCAAGCTCCAGTTCTTGCTTTACCAAACTTCCAAAAATCCTTTGAGTTGGAGTGTGATGCTTCCAATACAAGTATTGGAGCAGTCTTGCTTCAAGAGGGTCATCCCATAGCTTATTTTAGTGAGAAATTGAAGGGTGACCATCTCAATTACTCTACTTATGACAATGAAATTTATGCTCTTGCTAGGGCCTTGCAGACTTGGCAACATTATCTTTTGCCGAAGGAATTTGTGATCTATAGTGATTATGAATCCCTTAAGTATCTGAAGGGGCAGGGTAAGCTTAATAAGAGGCATGAAAAATGGGTAGAATTCTTAGAGAAATTTCCTTATGTCATAAAGCGTAAACATGGAAAGACAAATGTGGTAGCTGATGCCTTCTCTAGGAGATATGCCCTTATCTCCTTGATGGATTCTACTTTGCTAAGTTTTAGTGGCATAAAGGAGTTGTACAAGGAGGATAGTGAGTTGTCTAAGATATTTTATTTATGTGGGGATAAAGCTTATTTGGACTTCTTTAGGCAAGAAGGATTCCTTTTCAAAGGAAAGAGATTATGTATACCTGAGAGTTCTTATAGGGATGTGTTAATGGAGGAAGCCCATGACAGAGGATTAATGGGTTATTTTGGGGTAGAAAAGACTTTGAGCATACTGCACGGACACTTCTTTTGGCCTAAGATGGGCATCGAGTAATAAACTTTTGTAAGAAGTATGAAGTGTGTCATAGAGTAAGGCTAAGTTAATGCCTTATGAGTTGTATCAATCCCTTCTTGTACCTTCTACTCCTTGGACAAATTTTTCTATGGATTTTGTCCTTGGTTTTCCTAGGACAAAGAAAGGGAGGGATTCAATTTTTTTGGTAGTGGACAGGTTCTCAAAGATGACACATTTTATTCCTTGCCACAAACATGATGATGCATGTCATGTAGTTGACTTATTCTTTAGGGAAGTAGTGAGATTGCATGGTGTGCCTCAAACCATTGTCTCTAACAGAGATCCAAAATTCTTGAGTCATTTTTGGAGGACATTATGGGGAAAGTTGGGAACTAAGTTGGTATTCTCCACATCTTGTCATTCATAAACAGATGGACAAACAGAAGTGGTTAATAAAACTTTAGGACAATTGTTGAGATGTATTGTTTAAAATAACCTCAAAACTTGGGAGGAGTGTCTACCACACATTGAATTTGCTTATAATAGGGTATTTAATGCAACTACTTCTTATCTCCATTTGAAGTGGTTTATGAATTTAATCCTCTCACTTCTTTGGATTTGTTACCCCTTCCTAATGTGGAACACATGTCTAATCTTGATGGTTTGTCTAGGACAAGATTTGTGAAGGAATTACATGAGAAGGTGAAAAATCAGATTGAAAGAAAAATAGAATATTATGCAAAACAAGCCAATAAGGGGAAAAAGACAATGATCTTTCAACCTGGGGACTTGGTTTGGATTCCTTTGAGAAAGGATAGATTTCCTTCTCAAAGAAAATCTCAACTTCAAGCAAGAGTTGATGATCCTTTTCAAGTGATAATGCATACAAAATAGATTTACCTAATTCTTATGGAGTTTCTAACACTTTTAATGTTTCTGATTTTGTCTCCTTTTGTTTTAGGTGATCTAGATCCAGATTCAGATTCGAGGATGAATCCTCTTGAAGAAGGAGGGGATGATAAATGCCTAGCTTCTCAAGATGGATATTGGAACTTGCAAGGTCCTCTAACAAGATTTATGAAGAAGAGACTTGAAGAAAAGATTGGTCTCTTTGTGAGTGTATTTTGGGTCATAGTAGTTAGGATTATTTTTGTGAGTGTATTTTGGTTTTGGGCTTGTACTTAGCCCATTACATTGTAGGATTTGGTTATATGTTGCCTTGTGGACTTGGTTGGGCCTTCTTTCTTTGTCTTGAGCCTAAACTGTCACCTTATTGCTTATGTAGCTTGTGCCATGTGAGCTTGGATGTCTATATAAGGCACCAAGTCAAAGTTGTAGTGAACAACTTGATTTTGGAATGATAATTGATATTTTTCTCCAATTGTGAGATCTAGATTTCTCTCTAGAATTCTAGGAAAGAAGTCATTTTTCTTTATCAAAGCTAGATTGCTTTGTGGTAGATTTCTACCATTTCTTATCGTATTTTTAGGAATAAGTGGTAAATCCATATCTTTTCTCCACCATTTATTATCCTTGAGGTTTGGATTGAAGATTATGATGATGATTTTTGGAAGAAATATAACACTTGATGTTAAGTGTGAAAAGTGCAACAAGTTAGGTCTTCATGTGAGAATCTACAAAAGCAATCTTCAACACAAGGATGAGGCTCAAGTTGCAGATCAACAAGAGGAAGAACAACTGTTTGTAGCAACATGTTTCTTAAATAGTAGCTTAAGTGAATGTTGGTTGCTGAATAGTGGTTGTACCAACCATATGACCTATGATGAAGAAATTTTTGAAGAATTGGATAGATCACAAATATCAAAAGTTAAAATTGACAATGGTGATCTTATCATTGTTGAAGGAAAGTGAACTATAGTGATTAAAAGTTGCATGGGTACAAAGTTAATTTCTAATGTTTTATATGTACTTAAGATAGATCAAAACTTGCTAAGTGTGAGTCAATTGGTTGAGAAGGGATTTAAGGTCATATTTGAAAATAAGCACTACTTGATTAAAGATGTCAATGGCAAGGAAATTTTCAGGATCAAAATGAGAGGCAAAAGTTTCTCATTTGATCTAATGAGAAGGAGCAAACTACTTATCCAGCTACTATAAACAGTAAAAAGGTTTGGCACAAAAGAATGCGTCATTTTCATCATGCAGTTGTGTTGAATATGCAATGAAGGGAGTTGGTTCATGGCCTATGACACTTGGATTCTAAGTTACCAAGCTGTGAGGCTTGTCCATATGGGAAGCAAACAAGATTACCATTCAAACAAGCAACTTGGAGAGCAACAAAGAAGCTGCAGCTAACCCATACAGATTTGGCTGGACCTCAAAGGACTGTTTCACTTAAAAAGAGTAAATGTCACATCATTTTTATAGATGATTTCACCAGAATGTGTTGGATTTACTTTCTAAAGTCAAAGGGAGAGGTTGTAGGTGTATTTTGGAGATTTAAGTAGTGGATTGAAAAACAAAGTGGTTGCATGATTCAAACATTGAGGTCTGATAATAGGAAGGAGTACACTTCAAATAATTCACCATGTTTTGTGATGAAGTAGGTGTTGAACATCAATTAACAACCCCTTACACCCCTTAACAAAATGGGGTTAGTGAAAGAAAGAATCAGACGATAATGGAAATGGTTAAGTGTACACTTCATGAGAAAGGATTGCCTAAGAAATATTAGGTAGAGGCTGCAAACACTATAGTTTTTTTGCTAAATAGACTTCCCAGCAAATTAGTAGATGAGAAGACTCCTTTTGATGCTTGGTATGGTTATAGACCCTTCTTAAAAAATATCAAAGTATTTAGATGCTTATGTTTTACTTATGTGCCATAGATTAAGAGAGATAAGCCAAACAAGAAGGCTGAACCTGGTATTTTTGTGGGATATAGCTAAGTATCTAAGGCTTATAGAGTTTTTCAACCTCACACAAAGAAACTTCTAATAAGCAGGGATGTGTACTTCATGGAAAATGAGTAATGAAACTAGAATAATCTTTAAAAGATGACATTAAAGTGACCCTTTGCAAAATTAAGATGAGATAATTAATGATGCATATGTAAGAGGCACTAGATTGCTCTAAGATATTTATGAAAGATGCAATGTAGCAGTTCTTGAACTTTGTGATGCAATTGAGGATCCTAGATAGAAGACTGCAATGTAGGAGGAGCTTACAATGATTGATAAAAATTAGACTTAGGAACTCGTTGAAAGGCCTGAAAATCGAAAAGTCATAGGTGTGAAATGAGTATTTAAAACAAAGCTGAATGTTAATGATTTAATTAACAAGCACAAAGCAAGGTTAGTAGTAAAAGGGTATGCTCAAATTGTTGGAGTAGATTACTTTGATATGTTTGCACTGGTTGCAAGGCAAGATACAATTAGGATGTTGCTAGCTATTGCAGCATGAAAGGGTTGAAATCTACCAACGTGATGTCATGTCATCTTACTTAAATGGATTTCTTGAGGAAGAAATCTTTATTGAGCAACCTAAAAGTTTCTTTGTGAAAGGACATTAAGACAAAGTCTATTTATTAAAGAAAACTTTGTATGGGTTGAAACAATCCTTAAGAGCATAGTACAATAGAATTGATGAATACTTATCAAGACTAGGCTTTGTTAAAAGTCTTAGTGAATCCACTTTATACATCAAAGGTGATAAAGCTAACTTTATTGTGATATCTTTGTATGTTGAAGATCTCCTAGTTATTGGCAGAAATGTTGAACTCATTTAGTAATTCAAGGATAATATGATGCAAGTTTTTGAGATGACAAACCTAGGAGAAATGTCCTTCTTCCTTGGTATGGAGGTTAAACAAAACAAAGGTGATATTTTCATTTACCAAAGGAAGTATGCAAAGGAGATCTTTAAGAAATTCAACATGGAGAACTGTAAAAGCATGAACACTCCTATGTGCTAAAAAGAGAAGTTATGCAAGGATGATGGTTCAAAACAAGTGGAAGAAGCACTCTATAGAAGTTTAATTAGTTGCCTAATGTATCTTACAACAACAAGACTAGATATCTTGTATATAGTAAGTGTACTTTCAAGATTTCTTAATTGTGCCAAAGAATCTCATTTGAAAGCAACATAAAGAGTGCTGAGGTATGTCAATGGGACTTTAAATTATGGCATCAAGTTTAGTCAATCACAAGATTTCAAGTTGCAAGGTTATTCTGATAGTGATTGGACAGGATGTTCAGATGACATGAAAAGCATCTCAGGCTATTGTTTTAGTTTTGGATCAGGAATTTTCTCTTGGTGTTCAAAAAATAAGAAATTTTTTCACAGTCAACAATTGAAACAAAATTTATAGTAGCCACAACAACTATTAATCAAGTCTTGTGGTTGAGAAAAATGCTAACTGATTTGTACTTAGTGCAAGAGACAACTACTAAAATAATGGTGGGCAATTAGGCAGCCATAACCATCTCCAAAAATCCAATTTTTCATAACAAAGCTTTTTAGCATCAAATTATTTTTCCTTAGAGATATATAGCGAGTAGGTTTAGTGTGTTTGAAGTACTACAAGATTGAAGACCAGTTGTTGGACATCTTCACTAAAGCTATTCTAAGAAACAAGTTTGAGTTACTGAGGGAAAAACTTGGAGTCATTAATCACTGATACAAGGAGGAGTGTTGAACATGTGTATTAGTAACTGTCTATTTTTTAGGACTGTTATTTTGTTATTTATTAGCAGTTATGTTAGTGGTTATTATTTAGAAAGTTTTATTTTTATTACAAATTTGTATTTAAAAACATATTTCTTTATATTACAAAATATGTATTTAAAACTAGATTATTATTGAATAAAACATATTGTGTTCTTCCACCTCCTTGTGAGTTATGCCATTTATTTCCCATCAATTATCACCATCGTGCAAGGTAGGCTCATTGAGAAGTATAGAGATTCGTGGAAGGAGAAAAAGCTTTGAGTTGAGGAGGGAGGGAGAGAGAAGGTTATAGGATGTGGACTCGTGGGTTTCTTCAAATCTCAAGGTTTGGGATGTTGTGTTTTGGTGGGTGATATTTGGTTAGTTCTCACCGATGATTGTGATGAATGATTAGGTTATAGTGTGGATGTGAACGATGGTCTTTAATATAAAATGTGGCATGATGAAGTGTAATATGATCTCGACAATGCTACAAATATTTGAGTTCTAGTCATAAGTGATGGTACAATGAGGGTCTAAAGATTGTATCATGGATTTGTGTTGAAGAGAATTTAAAAACACTCGATATTCTAATTTTTATGGTAGTTCAAATGAAAGAAAGTTTGTGTATCTCATTCTAATTTTTTTTTCAAAAATTGTTCAGTGAGAAAATTTTGATAGTTGTGTGGATTGATTTTTATAGTAGAATTTTGCATAAACTTGAAGGTGTTAATTAATACTTAATTTGTTTGATTGTAAGAAAGAAAAGAAAAAAATTAGAAGTGAATAGATAAAAAAAGGAAACAAATTAAAAAAAAAATAGATATTATGATAATAGATTTATGTACTTGTTTAAGAATAAATTGAGTTATTGAAAGTCTTCATATAACATAAGCCTTTTAAACAAGCTTATAAATTAAGCCACATACATGAAGTCGGGTCAAACACAAAAAAAAAAAAAAAACTATAATAACTTAATACGCCAGGTTTAGACAGCAAAATGATAAAGCAAATCAAATCAAACTTAAATGAAACTTAATTTTATTTGCCCTATTTCCATTTTCACCCCTCTGCACAACTGTGTATTGTTTGATTTTCTTAACTATTCTTGAAGTTGATTCATCATATTCATAAAATCAAAATGTCTTCAGGAAGCGGGTTCTTATTTATGATTGGTGTTATGATATGCTGTATTTATCATCTAAGACATATATGTCATGTGTGTCTTTCATTCTACATGTTGTATCAATGGTCTAGTTGTATGATTTAGTACGCAAGTGTATGAATTCAGAATTTTCACATGCAGGTGTAGATGGAACTGTTGTCACGTTTTAAACTTCACATCAATCATTGCTGTAAAATAACTAATGTCATGGGTGGTTACAATGACAATTGTAAGCCGAATTGTGTCATAAGCAAGGAATGGAAATGATGTCTGATTTTTTGGTTTTTTGTTTTGTCTGTTAAAATATTTGTTAGTCAGCTTGGGTTTTAGCTTCCCTAAACTAAACTTGTGTATTATTTATTTATTCATTCTAATTATTGTTCTTTATATTCCGTCACTATCCTTTTTAGTACGTTGTAATTTCTTTTAAAAATGACAGAGCAATTTCCATGCACAAAATGAATCATATCACTTGTTCTTCCAATTTATTAGACCTTAAACCTAAATAATTATATAGTCTAAAAGAGCCTCAACGGGACCACCGCTCAGATATACCACTATTGATATAAGATCGTTTCGAATAAACTACTATGAGTATTTATAAAAGAAAAATTAAAAAACATAAAATATTTAAAAAAAAAAAATTAAATTTATGCATAAATTAAAATCAAATTTAGATAAATTATTTTATCTTTTTCTTATATTCTTCTCTTATAAGTAATTATGAAAATCTTATCCTAACATACCTGTACAAGCTGACTAATCTTCTTGTAATTGCTGCACAATTATGGATGGCTACAAGTTGTTGTGATAGTATGGAATTTAAAGTTTAAGATGCTAGATCGTCGCTTTTACCAAGAACTTTTAGCGATTCATATTCTGAAGTCTTGCATGTAGTGTTAAAATTATTAACAAACATAACTTTCTCTTGTTGCTTGTACTGGAATGATAATTGTTGGAACTTTGCAGCCTATTTGTTTATGTGGACAAGAAAGATACAAGTGTGGTTGGACCAAGATGGCTAGATGCAAATGTATCTCAAATTAAGAATGCTTAAACACAATATCTGATTATACTCAACATATGTTCTGTACTGTATCCATGATCTCAGATTGAATTATATTTAATGGTATTTTATTAGTGTAGTTACTAAAGATGGTTCCAGGACTGTAAAGTCAAAGAAAAGTAAAATGATCGTTTGTTTTATTTTTGGCCATTTCTATGAGTCTTGCTTCTTACTTACCTTTCCTCTAGCCCCATGCATTTGGCCTTCGTCTATGTGAGTGTTATAAGCTTTCAAGGGTTGTTTTCCTACAGTGGAAGTCCAAGTCAATTTCATTTTGTCCTTTCTGAGTAGAAGATGCTAGCTTGGAGCCTTTCATGACGGACTTTGAAATTTCTCTTCTTTCAAGGTCCTTTAATCTAAGATGTTAGCTTAAACTTTGGTGAACATTTCGTACTATGCTGGTGGTTAAATTTCCATGCAATTTAAGTTTAACATCATAACAACTAGCAATGTTCAAATTTTGCTAACAAATATATTACTATCAAGAATCTACTACTATTTATATAAGAAAACAAAAAAAAAGTATCTACCACTATTATAAAGGTATCTGCCATGCTTTACAACTGAGGCACAGGTACTTCTTGTTATTCATACTCTTACCAAATACTTATCGGGTTATACGTATATATTAGATAAGCCTAGCTATTTAACAATTTTTGCCCCCTAAAAATGTAGTTACACAACATGGGAATGACGCTAATAACTAAGAAGATTAGGTGTGAATTGAAGTATGGTTAAGTACAGTGTTAAGAACAAGCTAAATCATTTTTCCAAGAAATGATGGTTTTTTTTTAGTTTTATATTTACTCAACCTAAGGTATTTTCTATTAAAAATATATGACTAATCCTTTATACTTAAATATATTTAAGTGACTGAGTTTTTTTAACGGATATTTGTTCTATGTAAAAAGATATAGGAATCAAATCTTATTCACATGCTTAATGAGCATGAATAAACATTAATCATATTAAATCATGTTGATAAATTTTAGTTACAACTGGAAAATTTCGCTTTTTCTTAATTTTTAGTTTCTCTAGTGAATCTAACCCATAAAAGCAATATTATAAGGGACTTGAAACTATTTGGCATTACTTTAAGTGTATAATTATTTTCTTGGGTAATTAACTATACCCAGAATAATAATCAACATTAACGTAGAATAGAACTGGAATGTATAAACTTGAAAACAGATATCAGACTTTATTGATGTACAATCAATTATTTGACCACCCAATAAATTTAACCTATAGACTAAACTTGCCCACAGAATTGAATCTCAGCAAATTTATTTTGCTTAAATTTTGGCATATTTCCTGGAATCTTTTTTTAATCAAAAGGTGATCATACCAGACTATTATAGATTACTGTTAGATTTGATAAGGATCTAGTCAGTGCTGAAATAAATCTTAAGGTTTATCACTTGTTTAAATTTAATTTATTTTGGGGAAAATTTTTATATTGGTAAAAGGAATAGCGAAAATTAAATCCAATAAATAATGTCACCCGCCATTTTCATCGGCAATTCCTATGCCATGGACAAATTTTCTCCAATAAACGAATAAACAAATTTCAATATTGCTTCAAGTACAGTACATTTTTTACCAAAGAACATAAGAAAGGGAAGAAGATAAGCATGAGAAATTCTTTTGTAACAAACAAAAAAATCAGCTTCAAACTATCCTTAATATCCTATATTTACATTATACATATCCATATATCTTCTCCTGACAATTAATATATTAGTACTACCATTTTGATTAGGCAAATTACCAACCTAAATCAGAGAGGATAATCACCAACATCATCTCTCTCATTGAAAGAGCAAAAGGCCATAATCTCAAACAACCATTAGTGGAGACAGTGGGGACAAAGGAGGCACACTAAAGATGGTTCCCATAACATCAGTGTCCCAAAAGCCTTTCCAACATGATGGAGTCAAAGGGCACGCCCCTTTAGGAGAGCACTCTTCTTTCTTCACATGCTTATTACTATTGTTAAATTGACTCTCCTCATTGTTGTTCCTTTCATTCTCTTCCTCTCTTTCTCTTTTCACACCAACCTTGATGCAGCTTGAAACTGATTCTTCTTCAGACACTCCAACCTCCAAAGGGAAGTTCAATATAGCTTTGCTCCCTCTCATCTTGAAAGCAGCTTTGTCATAAGCCTTCGCAGCTTCTATGGCTGTGTCAAAGGTTCCAAGCCACACCCTTGAGCCTTTTCTATTGGGGTCACGAATTTCTGCAGCATACTTGCCCCAAGGCCTTCTTCTAACCCCTCTATAGTGCTTGTCCTCTTTGGTATTGTTGGCATTATCTGAAGAAGAAGAAGAACCTTGGTTGTTATTATACATAGCTGTAGCTATTGTTGTTGTTTCCATGTTTTGTTGTGAAATAGCTGTTGCAAGACCTGAGGTTATGGAAGGGATTGTGATGTTTTTCAAGGGGGGTTTGCGGTTGCTTAGATTTGAGGACCTTGGAGGCTTGGAGAAAGATGTAATTTGAGGCATTTGAAGGTGGGTATGGTTCGTTGGCATGTTGTTATTGATCTTGGGAACTTGATCTTGAAATTGAAATTGAACTTCTTGGGGTAGTAGGTAATGAGTGACACAGATATCAGATTGTGAAATTGAGCCTTCTAAGGTGTTTGAGGTGCAAAGAGTGAAATTGGGTTCAAAGCTTTGCATACTTTTCTAACTCAAGGTAAGACACAAGGGACTGAACTTGTTAGATAGATGGTTGCTGCTAAACTTACGAAAGTTGAGAATTGGTTGTGTGGAAAATGGGGAGTGAGGGGCATATAAATATGAAGATATGTATGAAAGAATTAAAAATTAAGAAAAATAAGAGGAGGGGTTTCTAGAGGGGTTCCAAGATGGTGAGAGGAAGCATCGTTTTGTTATTATCAATAATTGGTGTTAGAAGAAATGTCACGTCTTTTTGTTTGTTGTTTTGGATTATTGAATTGTTAACTTGACTTGTGTTGTGTGTGGGGACCATTGTTTCATGAAATGATCCTTCGAGGATATTTCTTGCAGTGACTGTAAGTTTATTTAAATTCAAGTTGAGGGTTTTTGGTGTGTTTATCCAATTATTTTGCATTATATATTCTGTGTATCTGTGTGCGTGTAGGTTTTGCAGAGTTCCTGTTTCGACGTGCAAAAGAAATGCTATATAAAGAAATATTTACATCATCCTGATAAGGATTGGTTTAAAAATTCTTAATTTAAAACATTTAATGTATTTTATTAAATTCATAAGTTTCTTTCAACAAAACAAAATCGTGAATTGCTTTAAAATGCATTAAATAAATTTTATCATTTTGATAAACGTGGATTCAGATTATATTTCAAATTATTTTTATTTATGTTTTATTTATTTTTATTCTTTGAAAATTATAAATACCCATTTAATGTTTAGTATATTTTTATTTAAAAAATATTATTATTTTCGTTCCTTTTTATATGTCTTTCAAGATTTTTACATAAAAAAATATAATAATTTTTTTTTATTCTAATAAAATAGTTGTAGAGTTTCTTATTTTGTTTCTTTTCATTCTACTATAATAAATATATATATATAATTAAAGTATAATTATAAGAAAATAATTAATATTATCTTAAATTTAAATTTTTTTTTTTTAAAAACCATAATTAAAAATGAAAGGATGGAATAAATATTAAATGTGCATTTAATGTTTAGTATTTTTGTAATGTTTATTAAGAAAACAATGAAAAAATTTTTTTATTAGGATATGTAAAAATGCAATTTCCTATAATTTTGAACTGCACTCTCAGATAATTTTCAATAAAAATAATTCTATTAATTTCTTAACTAATACCTCTTTAATTTTCCTTAGGACACATATGAGCAGAACCTAAAAAAAATACTAACCATTAAATGCACATTTAATATTTAGTATGAAAAAAAAAAGAAAAAAAGTTTCATAAACTAATCAAATTCAATGTGAAGTGCAAAATTTCAAAAATTGAAAAGAAAATCGGACTAGATTGAATTTTGAATGTAAGATTAAAAATATATATAATTAAATCCAATTTAAACTAGACGTATATGTACTTATATAATCTTATACTTGTATAAGTAAATAAGGTTTAAATAACATTTTTAATTTTATTTTTATTCTCTTTAAAATATATGTATCTTTGTTAATGTAACACTTTTATTTGTTATAATGAATTTTTATTTTATTTTTTAAATTTAAAAATTTAAAATTTTGATTATTGGAAAATAATTATTAAATACATAAAATTTTATTTTAAACCTTTTTAGTTTTTAGATAAAAATATCTTATTTGAAAATTTCTAAAAAAGTTTATCCTTTTTAACATATCATTAGTTTAAAAATGCCTGTTAATATAATTCATCTTAATTAAACCACATAATGTGAAAAACATTATATCTTAATAAATCTCTAAACCACAATAAACTTTCATTTACGTATCATCAATAATTACATCAATAAATAAATATTAAGAAAATATCATTCTTTAAAAAAAACACATTATTAAAACACTTGATTCACAAAAATATAATTAAAATAAAATAAAAATTCATCTGAACATCATCACTTCCATCATTAAACAATTAGGCTTTTATGAATATAAAAACATGTTTTTAATCTTGAAACTCAATAGATATTACACTTGAGTCATATATAAGAAAATGATACATTATAAAATAAAAATCTATTATACCCTATTTTAGACAAGAAAAGAGTGAGAGTCAAAGCAGTGACTCAATAAAATTCAACCCTTATATACCTAATTGAACTTGTAAGATATCTGATAAGTGTCACTATTCAATACATTTGTTTGAGAAAATTTGTGTCTTTTGTGCTTAATTGTTGTGGAAATTAGCAATTACTCTCTAATTTGAGACTACTTTTATCCAAATACATGTTTTGCGTCTGGAAACAAATGGAGATATTTAATCCTAATTTTATATGAATTTTAGGTAGCTGAGGAGCAAGTGATGCATGGATAGAAGAGCAAAAAGATAGACAAAAAGAAGACTCTGATGTTCAGAAGCTAAACAGAACTCCCCCAAGCTAAAAAGAATCTTGCTCAAGCGAAAATATCTCGCTTGAGCGAGAATGATCTAGAGAGGGGTTATTTGTCTGCAGAGAATCTTGCTGAAGCGAGACATATCTCGCTTGAGCGAGAGAACCCTTTCTCAATTTTATGTACATTTTCGCTTGAGCGAAAATATATCGCTCAAGCGAAAGCGAAAAGTCACTTAAGTCGCTACGGAGAAAGTTAAAAAAGGAGAGGGGCAAAAGAAATTAGGGTATCTGGAGAGAAAGACATCTATCTTGCAGCAGCCAAGGGCTAGCATGAGCGGCTAACTTCTTCCTTGGGGATTGAATGTAATCTATTCAAGCTCAATTGTATTTTGGTGATGGTTATATATTAATTCTCTTTCTCTACTTGTTCTTGGTATTTCTGTTTTACTCTTATTGTTGGCTTCTGTCTAATCAATAGATTCCTTATTTTTATTCTTATATATGACTAGAAAGTATGTGTAGGAATTAGATCTGAATGAAAATACTTGATATATTGTAATGCTAGGAATAGATTTCATCATATCAATTACCTAAGAGCATTTGGATTTAAAGCTAGTTAGTTTTCTAGGCAACTAAGAGATTAGTGTTTAGCAAACTTTCTCTAGAATTTCATGCTTGAGGAATCAGTGTGAATGATTTAGAATGTGGTATCAAGAATAAGTATTGTGAGAATTGTATGTGATTTGAAATACAAAGTATAGAAGAGTAAGATAGAGTACCTTTAATCCCAAATCCCATAACTGAAATTTTAAAATCAAGTTTCTATTCAATCATATTATTTTTATCATAAAGTTATTTTGAAAACCTAAGTCCAATTTAAACCAAATCTTCATTCAATTCTTTGTGCTTAGAGAGTGTTACAACATAAGAATTTTAATTGAAACTGTTCCTTGTAGGTACAACATTTGTACTTTGAAAAGTACTATATTATAATTGAATCGGTACACTTGCTGAAGAAATAAAGTTAACAAGTTTTTGAATTGCTCAAGTAATTTAGACATCTATTTTGTTAATGCTTCAATCTGCTGTGTCAGAATTTTGTTTTGAGCTAAAATTGCATCTATAGTACTCAGATCAAGCATTCCCTTCCTTTGAATAGTTTGTCTATCATGTTGAGCTTGATAATCTGTTAAGGCTAAAGCGTCAATAATTCTTGTAGCCTGCTCTACATTGATAAGTGTCACTAGTTAATACATTTATGTGAGAAAATTTGTGTCTTTTAGGCTTTACTATTGTGAAAATTAGCAATTACTTTCTAATTTGAGACTATTTTTTATTAAAATACATTTTTTGAGTCTGGAAACAAAGTGAGATATTTAATCCCAATTTTTATTTGAATTTTAGGGAGCTGAGGAGCAAGAAGA
>JAMLFT010002796.1:0-24025 GCA_026544285.1 Pachyrhizus erosus | reverse complement strand
CTTAATATCTGACATCGTAAAAAATTTAAAAGTGAGTTATGCATAATTATATTTTTAAATTCTCATATTAATTAGTATTATATTATAAGCTATTTTAAATATATAAAAATTTAAAAAATAATCTATTAAAAAAATTATAAATGAGTATACAATTTGACGTAATAAATTAGTAGAATGTAAATATTATTATTATCTTATCAGTAAAAGTTGTTATTTAATAAAAAAATAATTTTTAAAAATTATAAAATAAAAATAAAAATTATTTTATTTTATAAAGAAAAAAAGGTTAAGCTTAGACAGCAATTATGTGATCCATGCGCTTCGTAATCTAAATTCTAGTTTTCAATCACTAATAAAAAAATATTTATTATTTTTAAATCTGTACATTCAAAACACTTTTTAACGAGATAAAAAAACCAAAATCCAAGAGAAGACAAACAATGAAGCATCAGAAGTAAGTATTAACTAAATCCACTATCTGCATGAAGAACCAGCACAACAGCACAAGCCTTGCTTCACAACAGAATATAAAAATAAGAACCGTTTTAAAATCATGGTTTGATTACCATTTTGTCTTTATACTGATTTTTTTTTTTATAATTTAAAACATCTCAATTTTAACTTTTATAGTTATAATTTTTTAATCTTTTAAATCTCGTTATTTAGTTAAAATTATTTTATGTTAATTATATACAAAATCTTTAAAATTATTATAAAACAAAAATTACTAAAAATTCTGTCAGAAAAAAATGCTAACTAGTGTATTATGATACTGATTGAGTAATAAAAAATAAAAATTTTAGAAGAATGTTACCAAAGTAACTCATTCTAATTCTAACTGTTGTTTCTAATAAAAATAATTATTTATGGTGTTTTTTAATTCATACTTGTGGAACAGTTTTTAACAAGACAATAAAACAAAAACAAAAGAGAAGCTGAACAACGAAGCATCAGAAGTGAGCATTATTAACTATAGCCACCATCTGCATGAAGAACCAGCAGAATGGCACAAGCCATGATTCACAGCAGAATATAAAAACAAGAACCATTTTACATTCAAATATACAAAGCTTCATAAAAAGGTACTACGTTGTCAATTAAATAAATAATAATTCAAAATTATTGTTTTTGGTTGAAATAAAATAAAATACTTTTTTTTTATTGCAATCGCTTATTGACAGAAAAGTACTTTTCTGTATGCTCTAAATAAATTCTGCAATTAGCAAGTATCTGTTTAGAAAAACAAAAAGCAAAATTGAGGTCAAACAAAAAAGCATCAGAAGTCAGTACTAACTAAAGCCACTATATGCGGGAAAAACACCAGTAAAACATCACAAGCCATAGACATCATTCATACCAGAACAAGAAATAAGTTATTAAAATAAAAAATACAAAGTTTAATAAAAGGTATTGTGTTGTTAATGAAATAAAAAATAATTTAAAATTAATAAAAATGTTTGTGGCAGTGACAAAATACTTTTTAATTGCAATTGTTCTTTGTCATAAAAGTACTTATCTGTATGCTCTAATTAAACTAAGCAATTTGCAAGTGACTGTTGTTTAGCAGTGTGGCAGCAATTTCACTGAGTTGAGTAGGCTGGTCCAAAAGGGTGTGCCTTTACAGAACAGAACCTTATAGTTTAAAATATAGCCTAAAAGATTCACCGTTCACCGTTCACCAAATCCAACCCTTTCTTTGTCTTCATTGCTGTGCCTCTACTCTACTAAAGCTAATCTAGCTGTCCCTGTGTTATCTTATATTTGTATTAAGTTCTAAGAATGTCATTGAAGCCCTTCTTGCTTCATATTTCTCTTTCAACCCAAGTCCCATTCACCAACATATGGCTTCCTTTGAAGAACTCTCTGCCCAATATCCAACCCCAGAGAGGCCTAAACACAAACTTTCACAACATGAGAAAAAACCACTTGCTGCATACATCTGTCATGATCCAAGAAGCCTTGATTCCTCTAAGCACAAGGCAGAGAAGGCCACAACACAAAGTGTGTCTTCTTCTTCTCAATTCAAAAGGGGTGGTTCACCTTCAGAAAGATCAAATTCAAAGTCACTAGTGTCAGCAGATTCAAGAAGGGTAGGACCCTTGATGGATGATGTTGCCATTAGAGCAGTGATTGCCGTCCTCAGTGGCTACATAGGAAGATATGTGAAAGATGATCATTTTAGGAAAACAATCCGAGAGAAGTGTAGTTCTTTCTTGGACAGAAGAAGAAAGGATTCCGGCGATGTGTTTTTTGTGAACATGGAATTGGGTACGAAGAAGGTAGATAGATTGGTAGAAAATCAAGGAACAATGGAACAGGCGAGGATGATCAAAAGGTTAAGGAATTCCATTGAGCTTTTAACCATAGTTGCTACTTTGAATTCTAAAACTTCCAGGGATGCTTCAACTTGTGGAGTACCAAATTCACATCTCTCAGCTTATGCTCAACTATACTTGGCAATAGCTTACAAGCTGCAGAAAAATGATAAGGTTTCCTCTAAACATTTACTGCAAGTGTTTTGTGATTCTCCAAGTTTGGCTCGAACCTACTTGCTTCCTGACCTCTGGGAGCATTTGTTTCTTCCCCATCTTCTCCATGTCAAAATTTGGTACAGCACTGAGCTTGAGTTCCTTCCAAATGAAGCTCATGGTGAGAAGGAAAAGAAAATGAAGGTGCTAAGAAAAATTTACGATGAAAAAATGGATGCTGGGACCAATCTGTTTGCTCAGTACTACAAGCAATGGCTTAAAGTTGGGGCTAGTGAGCCTAGTCTTCCTAATGTCTCTTTGCCATCAAGACCAAGTTACAGACCATCAAGAAGGTCTTCAGATTCCTTTGTTTCAAATTCCTCAGTCAATCCGAATTTGTAAGTGCTATGAACATATTACATTCACCACCACAGCCATCTTTTCGTAAGAAACATATATATGCAATTTCTATTTATGTACGCGCTTTTATGTTTATGGTTTTCTGCAACAGATACAAGACAGTGTTTGGCTCCAAACTAGATCAGCAAGCTACTGGTCTTGGTGACCAAAATGGGGTATTGGCAATTACTACAGGCTTAGAGATTGAAGAAAAGTTGTATGTAGATGAATACAAATGCAGTTCAGTTCAGGTTATTTTCTGTGCCATCAATTTATAGATGAATGCTGATTCAAAATATAGAATTTTATTTCAGATATTTAACCTACTTTATCACTGCTGACAGAAAGATGATAGGGTATATGTTGGAAGATCAAGTCAACTTGGCAAGAATCAAACTCAATTATGGCCGGCATCGCAGAGATTGGACTATTTTCAGTGCCTTTCTTGCAGGTTCATATCAAAGGAAAGCTCAGAAAACAAGAACTATAGATCTAAGAATGCTTCAACTCTTTCGAAAGACTTTGTTGGAGCTATTACAACTATATGTTCATCAGATATTCTGAGCGAATGTGAATTCGCTATTCGTGTGATTACCAAAGCCTGGTTGAACTCTTCTGGTGATCCTCTCATTGAAGAAGCACTGACACAACCTAGTGTGGTTGAAGCTATGCTAGAGGTGTTATTTTCCTCAACTGAGGACGAGATCCTTGAATTGATCATATCGATTTTAGCTGAATTAATAGGAAAGAACGGTGCAATTAGGCAAGTTATTCTGAACTCCGATCCTCAACTAGAAATATTTGTGAGACTTCTAAAAAGCACCAGTCTGTTTCTAAAGGCTGCAGTTCTTCTTTATCTTTCAAAGCCAAAGGCAAAGCAGATGCTATCTTCAGAATGGGTGCCATTAATACTTCGAGTGTTGGAATTTGGAGACAAATTGCAGACCCTTTTCACAGTACAATGCAGTCCTCAAGTGGCAGCATTTTATGTTTTGGACCAACTTCTTACTGGTTTTGATGAAGACAAGAACTTAGAAAATGCCAGGCAAGTTCTTTCACTTGGGGGATTGACCCTGCTAATGAGAAGAATTGAAGGAGAGATCCATGAGAGAAACAATGCTGCTATGATAATTTCATGTTGCATTCGCGCTGAAGGAAGCTGTAGAAGTTTTTTAGCTGACAACATAAATAAGACTTCTTTACTTGAACTTATTGTTATCGGGAGTAAACAAAATTCCAGTGGCTATGCCTTATCTGTGCTAGCTGAGTTGCTCTTACTTGATAGGTATGTAACTGTGTACGTCTCACTTACCTTTCTAGATATATTTTTATTTTTATTCTTGATTTTCCTTTTTCTTTTCTATCTAAAAATGTTGAAAGGACTTTACTTTTTATACCAGAAGAACCAAGACTTCAAATTTCTTGAGAGGACTTAAAGATGGATGGGGTGGCTTAAATGCAATGCACATTTTCTTCGTTTACCTTCAGAAGGCTCCACCAGAGGAATGTCCTATAGTTGCTGTGATGTTATTGCTACTTGATCTTATGGTAATTCTTTTTCATTCAACTTAGTGGTGCTTATATGGAATGGTTGGTCATGCACAATGATCCAAGTTCGGTGACTTTCAATATTTTTAGAATGTTACCTTTTAGACCCTCTGTTTGTCTACATTAAATTGATTTACATGTCTTGAAGAGTTCACAAATGCAATAGCAGTTGTGTTGCAGGAAGATCCTATCAAGGGAAGCTTATATAGATCAGAAGCAATCGAGGCACTTGTAGCAGCTTTAAATTGTCAAACATGTAATGATAGAGTGCAACAGCAATCAGCCCGAGCTCTAGTCTTATTAGGAGGTCATTTTTCTCATTCGGGAGAATCATTAATGGAAAAAATACTTTTACAAAAAGCAGGTTTCAGAGAAATTTGCTTAGAAGGTTCATATCTGGGCAAGGAAATTGTTGTTTATGATCCAATTCACAAGGTAAACTTTGTTTAAAAACTAGCGTTTAATTAGGATGCACTAATAGTGTAAAAAAAATTATATTGCCATGTATATGGTAAGATCCTTGACCGTAACAGTAATTACTTTAAAAGTCATCTTTACATGCATGAAAATTAAACTAAAAACTATAATAATCTAATGTGTAATATTTAAATTGCTTGTCTTTAACTCCACATATGAAGGCATGCTTCTAGTACTTGTGGTTTCTATTTTTAAACCATCAAAATTATTTGATTGGTTGTCTCACTTATTAGAATGTGGAGGAGGAAGAAGCAGAAAATTGGCAAAAAAGAGCAGCTTGTGTCTTGTTCGAAAGTGGAAATGAGAATTTCTTATCGGCACTTGCAGATTCCATAACCAATGGCATCCCATATTTAGCACGAGCAAGCCTCATAACTATTTCATGGATGAGCAGCTACCTCAACTTAGTTGGAGATAGAAAGTTGCCACCAATGATTTTATCAATCTTAGGACCACAGTTAGTACAATCCTTGAATTATGATACAGATGTTGAGGAAAGAGTGCTAGCGTCATATTCATTGCTATATATTGTAAAATATTCAGGTATGAAACTTTTGCCATCTCCAAAGCTATACCAAACTCTAACTTTTGTCCTGAAAGGATTAGTAGTCTCCATGTTTTACCAAACTTTAGATTTTGCATCATGATGTCTAAATATTTTTACCTTGTCAGTGAATTAAAAATCACTTTAAATATGATTTTAAAATAATTTTTACACAAGTCAATAATTTTTAATTACATGGTAATGTATGGTTGGATAACGGTGTAAACCACTTTTTATAATGTTAATATTAAATTCATAAAAGTATGGCTGCATAACTAGTTCTTATTATAAAATTTAATAGTAATTTTATATCCTTGTTTGAATTTTTTGAATTTTCTTTTGTCCTTACTTTTTATCTTGCTAGCAGGTTGTGTCTCTGACATACCATCACTGGACAAAGACTCACTCACACATCTCCGAAATCTCTCCCTAGTGACGTGGACGGCCAATGAGCTCATCTCAATCTTCTCAAAAAGCAGCTTTCAATTAAGACAATGATTAGCAAGCTTCATTTTGTTGAATCTTTCAATGTCCTTTCTTTTTCACATAAGCGCGATTGTAATAATCCTTAAGTACTGTATAGTTGATTAGTTTCAAAGGGGATATTTCTATCAAAAGAAACGTAATATCTGCTTTTTCATGATATCTTATGATTCACTTTCTGAAAAGTTTACCTAGCCAAATAAAGAAACTACTGAAAAATAAGGGAAGAGAAAGGGGTGACTTCAGTGCTAGAACATGTCCAACTTACCTTGTTCTAGATCTCAGTGTTATATTTGTTCCTAGATTACAAAACTTGTACAAATGCTGCACTTTCTTGTTTTAACTCCCTCACGTGGGTAACAGAGAAGAATACAAGACAAAAGAGTAAACTTCAATTTTTATTTTATTTGTTTACACATGGATAACAAGTTATCTCTTACTTAGTTCTTCATGTGCAACTGTTTGTTCCAGACTGCGACAGGGTGAGCATCCATGTCTTCTTATAAACAGAATCTCTTGGATATAAAAAAAATCTTCATTTCTTGTAAAGAATAGCAGACAAACTGCATCAAATAATTTGACATATAATTAGATAATTATGTGAATATGATGGTGATCATTCATGATAAGAAACTAATTTGGGGGGAACAGTTCTTTAATTTTTTCGTAACCTCCAACCTAAAAAATTGGCTTTTAAGACTAACATGATATGACTATTTTAAATTGAGACAAAAAATGCAATTCTTTAGCATTATTTTTTAATCAGAATTAAAGTTTCACCTTATTAATATTAATATATGTTAATCTTTTACTGTAAATATTTATTATGCCTCTAATTGAAGAATAACAATATTCAATAAAAATACTTAAGAAATTATATTTATATTTTGTCCCTTTAAGTGTTGGTTTGTAACATAATTTATATATAAATAAAATTATATGCTTAAAGGATTAAAATCATTTTTTCACAATCACTTACGATAACCTCTATTCTATTGCTAAATTATAGTTCCCCTTTTATCAAAGGAAAAAATAAAACTTGTTTAATTAATCAGCATTAGCCAATGAGAATTTACTCCACTAGTAGAATTGGTCTGTATAGATGCCAGAAAGATCTTGGATTCGATTCGTCCTTATTCATGAATCCGTATTCTTTTGGTGATATCTCAGTAAAATATATAAACTGTTTCTGAATCTAAAGCTAAAGCTTTACATTTTCGGGTTGAAATCAGTGTTCACACTCTAGTAGTCTAGTTCGTTCAACTAAAAGCTAAACCAAATAATTGTTCTTCACTTGAATGTTTCTTTCAATGGAAGCATGCTACCGTGTGCTTGTGGTAAATACAATATCAGTCATCAATCATTCTTTAATTATGATGCCCCCACGAAAAAGACAAATATCACTTGAATACAATGACTCACAATCAACTAAGAGTTATCCTTGATATACCCTTCTCGTAAAGGAAACTCAACTTTAACTTTCATTGTCCATTAGCAATATTTTCTTGCTATGCCAACATGGGTTGGCATAAATAATCAAGAATTGAGGAGTTAATTCATCCTTCCCATCAATGTAGGTTTGATTATTCTTGATGTCTTTAAAATTCTATTTGGTAGGCCACCTTATTCATGAAACATCCTAACACTCAAGAGCTAGTCGAGTAGTTGTGAATGAATAAAATTGCATGATTTAGACTAGTACAACAGCTTCTTAAGTAGTAGGTCTTTGCTAACAGTTCTATCTTATCATTAACATCATGTTAGTAATATTAGGAGTACCTTCTAGTTCTATATTATTTTGCAGCAAAATAAAATATTTTTTTGCTATGATAAACCCTCCTCGTCTTCAGGCCTCAAGCATCATCCAGTTGGGGGACCCCAATGCATTTTGCAAGTATCTCTTGATTGATTGGACCAGAAAATTCTGCATCTCAAATCAATCAACAAATGTTACATATATGTGGACTTGTGTTGATTTTGGTATAAGTTGGTAGTCATTATATGATAATGGCCAGCCCCCCCAATGTTTCTTCCATTGTCCTCTAATGCATATTGGAGAAACCCATACCTACGTAAAAACAGCAGCACTGCAAAAGAAGATAGCAATCCAAATAAAAAATAAAATAAAATAGATGAAGTACATGAACAATCTGTATGGTCCCCCTTTCGTCCCTCCTTGCAATGTTCACGTCATCACGTGTCAGTCTTTATTACAGAATTTTTGTATGCAATGCTGGAATAATGTTAATGTGAAAGCTTGCCTATATGAACCACCGTCCAAAGCCTGCTCAAAAAACATGGCATCTAAGAGAATGTGGGAGGGACCACAAAATGAAATTGCCTATGGTTAGGACTTAGGACAAATTCGTGAAAAAGAAATTGTAAATTACTAAATTTATACTCGTGTAAGATTCCTTTTGAAATTGCATAATCCAAAGCATGATGCACGGTTGTGTAAACCAAGTATAACTGTTAAATCATTAATTTTTTTTTGTGTAGTTTAGTGTTGTGATTTTTTTTTGGTGAATAGTTTAGTGTTGGGATTGTCGAAGGTTAATTTGCATAAACTTTGGTTATTTATATTTGTTTTTAATATGGTTAAAGCCTTGAAGGCCATTAGTATTAAGAATAGGAAATTCAATAAGAAGATGTTAAGAGAATTAATCAACTTCATTAGAAAAATTGTCAACTATCACTTGCTTCCAAGCTTTTCAGCCCCATAGTACTGCTTCAGGTAGGGAACCACTTAAGGAGAGGACCAAAGAGAAGATGGATTGATGGTCCCCAGCCTGATTTTTTTAAATTCAAAAAACACCCTTAAATTTTTATGTATGCCAATCGTCAAATAATAAAATATTCACTTAAAAATTAAAATAATGAGAATAGCTATTTGGTCATTATACATTCATAGGAAAGCTCATGAATAAGTTATTTGGTCAATGGGGTGCTAATAACAACAAGTCATGGTAGGTTAACGGTGAAGTAAAAAAAAAAATAAAATTAAATTCCAATAAAATTAAATCTCTTTACATATTTCATAACTTATTACATCTTTAACCCAACCCACTATACTTGGATGACCTACAACTTGTGCATGCATTCTAAATTTCTGTAGAGACTATAGCCAATCCTCATTTATAATATTAAGCAACACAGAACGCTTTCGGTCAAGAACTTAACTAGCTAACATTCATATTAATATTCTATTATGCTACTCTGAAAGACTTGACATTGAGTTCCACATATACAATGCAAAATGACCTTAAGTTACAATTAGGAGTGGAAATATACTAGAGTTGAAGACTTGTGTCTTAATTTACCTAAAGTTTATGTAAAACTAAATCTATCTACTAAATGAGGCAAATTAAATTTTTCTAAAAATATATTTAATTAAAAGGTCAAGTTTTATGCTATTTAAAAAGTTTTTTAGACACAATAGTTTACCTATTTAAGAAAACAAGAATAGTCATAATATTGTGTTAAATTTAAATCATAATATTATAAGTTAACGTAGATTTATTTAAAATTTGAAGCCATTGAACTATATAAAATTTGATAAATATAAGAATTTTTTTGTCTTATAAATATTTGTTTCACTTTTAAACCGTGAAACCTATATGAATTTTAACTAATAGAAAAAAGTATTAAAAAATATTAAATAATATTTTGTTAGTACTCTTTAATAACTTTAAAGATTTGTTTAGTAGATAGGATAAGTGAAATAAGATAGGATAACTTATCTTGTTTTAATCTAATGTTTATTAAAATAATGTGACATGATAAATTTATCTTATTATAATTTATCTTATCCTATTTGTCATTGTAGTTTTTATTTTGAGAGAGATTAATTATAATTTGAAAGGATATGATAAAAACAATTAATTTACCCTTATCAATATTTAAAATAGACAAAAATTCTAGTTATATATGTTTTTTAAAATTTTAAAAATAACCGCATATATTTTTAAAAAAAATTAGTTTAAATTATAATTTTCAAAAATTAAAAAAATAAAACTTAAGTTTAGCATAACATATGTTTTAGGTCCCTCTAAAATTACTAATATTTGAATTAGGTCCTTCTAAAATTTTTTGTATTATTTTAATCCTTCAAATTTTGAAACATATTTTTTTGTTATCTATATTTGAAATGTATCACTTTTGGTACTTAACATGTTTAGATAACACTTTTATACAAGAAAAAAAGTTATTTTAAATAACACTTATGATCAAAAGTGATACATTTTAAAATTAGAGAAATTAAAATAAAATGAAAAATTTTAGAGAGACCTAATATGACCATTTATAATTTTAAAGGGACTTAAAACATATTTTATCCTTAAATTTATTTTTAAAAAATATATATAATTTTAACCAAAATGATATTTTTGTCATCTGAACATAATATATATTCTATCCTATTATTATCTAGTCTATATTAAACATAATATAATATAATATAATATTATCTAATTTATTATTCGATGTACAATAAATATTAGATATAGTTAAAATTTATTTTATTTTTATCCTATTTATTTATCCTATCATATCCTATCATATGTCACTAAACGAGTTTTAAATCTATTAGTCTATTTTATGATGTTTTTATAACTTGTTCAAGAAATCTTACTATTGAGTATGTTTTTTAAAAAACAAATTATATTGGATAAATGGGTCTCAAATTTAGAAGAAAGACTAAATTCAAACTTTATAAAGCTTAGTTTAATCCAGTCCATTTCTAACCCGGATTATAAGAAATGCTTTGACGATAATATAATACAGTCAACTGTCATCTTAAAAGACATATCCAATTACAAAACATCAAATACGAAGGTCGTATCGCTAGCATGTATTTTCAGCAAGGTAAGATGTCACAAAATACAAAACAACAAATATGAAGCCACAAAACACGTCCTATATTTTGTTTGTCCGTAGTATGAAAGTTCGAGGTAGCAACACACACAAGGCCCGTAAATAAAGGCCCAATTTATGAAATTTGCCAATGCAACAAAAAGACAAAAAAAGAACCACACAAATAATAAATGTCTAGGAATCACAAAAAAAAAAAAAAAAAAAAAAACACAATAGACTGCATTGCCAATGCCTAATCAACTCAAACCCTAACAAACTTAATATTAGACAGAACAACAGGATTGTTATTCACACCCTTTTTACTCTTCACATTCTTACTTTCTTTTTTGATTTTCCCAATATGCCTAAAATATTTCTGTTTCCTCTCAACTTCTCACCTTCACAAGGTCATCTAAATATTTTCATTTTTTATACTTCTCACAGATGGTATGGAAATTAGTTTCCATAATACGAATTTTACATTGTGGAAACATTTTGTGTAAATTTTACATTATGAAAATTATTTTTTATAATATAGTTTTTTTATATATTGTTAAAACTAATTTTGTAAAGTAAAATTTTACATTACGAAAACTATTTTTGTAATATAATTTTTTATATATTATAGAAATTAATTTTCATAATGTACAATTTTTTACATTACAAAATTTCGTTTCTATAATGTATATTTTATATTATAAAAATTAATTTTTATAATGTATTTAACAATATTGGGTTACACATTTTTAAAAAATACATTTTAAAAAATATTTTTTAGAAAAGGTATTTTTTCAAAAAAAAAAAATACAAAAAAAATAGTGGGAGTGCCAGAGTCAAAAAGATGTGAATAGCAAGTTTTGTAAATGTATCAACTTCCTAATAAATCCAACAGATTGTCTATTTTAACAATTATAACAAAGTGTTTTTTTAATTTTGTATAAAAATTATAATTATATTTAAGTTTAATTTATTTTATAATTAACATAAAATTATTCTAACTTAACTGATAGTTTTGAATTTAAATTTTAAATATATAAATACATTAAACATTTAGATAAGATACTTTATTTGTTCTTAGTGAAAAATTAAAAAATATAAATTATTTATAATTAAAAATTATTAATTTTTATAATAATTACTTAATTAACATACTTGTAAATAAAATTATCAAAATACATAATTTGAAAGAAGAGATTTTCCCTCTCACTTTCTCAAAATTCTTTTTTCTTCCTCTTGACTGTGCGTTTCACGTAATACTTCTCTTTCAATAATTTTGAATTATTTTTATTTATATACATAATAGAATCTTAACTGTCAATTTTTTCAAGTACATTTTTTATCTCTATCACTAAACTTTATTTCATTTTTTTACAAAGATTCAATAAATAAAAATAGCTTTATATAATAATTAAAATAATTATTTAAAAATATAAATTATAACTTATATATTTAAAACATATTTATGTATTATGAATTTTAATTATTATTTTATAATAAATTAAAATTGCAAAACTCTTTAATAACGTATGAAGATTATAATTTAAAAATGTTGACAAAAAAATTGAATGTCGGTTGGTTTCACTTTTAAAAAGTAAACAAAGCAACAGGGCATTTCGGTCAGTGGAGTCAATTCCCTCCGTTTCCTTCCTTCACCTTTTGTCCTTTCATCTTACACTGTACGATCACCCATTGCAGTAATGGAAACAAGCGGAAGTGGAATTCCGCAACCGCCAGAGGAACCGAATCTGCGACCAGAATGGCGACGCTCAACTGGAACCGACAATGAGATGGTTCTGCAGCCTGAATGGCGGCGACGGAGGCCAACCGCTCCTCCTTCCGAACCTTCCAATCATGGCGGCGATGAGGAGCTATCTCTCCAACCAGAATGGAGACGCTCCAAGCCAAGTGCGAGTGTGAGTGTTTGGGAACCTGAATGGAGGCGTTCGAGATCAAATTCAACTGCATTTCCGTGGAAACAGAATTACGGTGTTCGCAAACCTAGCGCGTCGATTTCCGGTGGCGTTGAAATACGCGGAGACCCTAACGACCTTTGGCGACCTTCTCCGGCTACAGGTATATTCGTTCTTCGAAGAAATGTTCTGTTCTGCTTGATACTTACTTGCTCTCTGTCATACGTTCGTGTTTGAAGACTTGAAATAGGGATTGTAGAAACTAGAAAGGTTTCTCTTGTGTCAGGTTTAAACATGCAGTGTTAGTGTTGATTGATAACCATTCATTACGACTAACAGTTAGTGGTTTTGTTTTATAACTGATAATTAAAAAAAAAAATGAGGACGTTGTTCTCGCTCTGTTTTCTCTTTTAAAGAATTTGCAAGGGAAATTATGACAACAGCCTAGGCTTCGTCTGGATAAATTTATCGGTAAGCACTTATTAGAGAAGAAACTATGAAGTGAGTTTCTTCTGAAAGCTAAAATAAACTTGTATGCATTCCAGCTTTTGGAAATGTTAGACGAGAGCATAAATGCTAAGTGCACAAGTTGATTTTAGCATGTGAGAGAAAGAATTTCTATTCATTTTACCTTTTTAGTTTCTTTTCTTGTAAATATTTATGAAAAATTTATCTAAATAGGCCCTGATCTTATTTTCACCATTTTCCTTAGAAATTCTTGAAGTCAAGAAGCAAAGCGTGAGTTGGTATATTTTGTAATTATTATTAAAAGTATTTCAACTAAAAATAAAAACAAAAAAATGAAACACAATATTATTTTTTTATTATGTATTACAGGAATAAGGACAACAAACTAGGATAACAATTTTCATTAAAGCTTTATTCTATATAGACATCTGTCATATATGTATATAAATTATTAAAACTCTTGTTAGTTATTCTGTCTGTTTGTCTTTTAGCTATTAATTTACACTGCAGATTCTGTAGTTCCCAAACTGGAAAAATTACAAATATCGAAACAGTTACCTGCACCAACTTGTTCACTTGAAAAAAAGGATAAAATTTCACCTATTCGGAGACCCGACAATGGTGGCACGTTAGCAATTCTAACAAACAGACTTCGTGTCAATCATTTTACTGTTAAGTTTGATCCAGAGAGTATAATAATGCATTATAGTGTTGGGGTCAAACCTAAGGTTTCTTCAAAATCTGGTCAGTCTCAGAAATTAGCAAAGTCTGATCTGTCCATTATCAGAGAGAAAATGTTTTCTGATGATCCTGAGAGGTTGCCCTTGGAGATGACTGCACATGATGGTGCAAAAAATATTTATAGTGCAGTACAATTACCAGAAGAGACCTTTACTGTGGAGATCTCTGAAGGAGAGGATGAAAAGACCATTTCATATAGTGTCACCTTAGCTCTTGTTAATAAACTCAGGCTTTGCAAGTTAATGGACTATCTTAGTGGGCATAACCTCTCCATTCCTAGAGATATTTTACAAGGGATGGATGTGGTGGTGAAAGAGAATCCAGCTAGACGTACTATTTCTGTAGGACGACACTTCTATCCCACAAATCCTCCTGTTGTAATGAAGGATCTTCACCACGGGATAATTGCTGTTGGGGGTTTTCAGCATAGCTTAAAGCCTACTTCTCAGGGTCTGTCCTTATGTGTAGACTACTCAGTATTGGCTTTTCAAAAGCGAATGTCAGTCTTGGATTTCTTGCAAGAGCGTATTGATAACTTCAAATTGGATGAATTTGAAAAAATGAGGAAATCTGTTGAGGAGGCACTTATCGGATTGAAAGTTAATGTTATTCATCGTAAATGCAATCGAAAATACATTATTTCAAGATTAACACCTATGATTACAAGGTATGTCACTTTTCCCATGGACAATACTGGTGGATGGAGTCACTCAAAGAATGTTAGTCTTCTTACCTTTTTTAAAGACAAATATGGCAAGGATATTGTGTACAAAGATATTCCTTGTCTAGATTTAGGGAAAGATAAGAAGAACTATGTACCCATGGAATTCTGTGTTTTGGTTGAGGGCCAAAGATATCCCAAAGAGCGTCTGGATGGTATTTCTGCAAATACACTGCAAGCAATGTCACTAGCTCACCCAAATGAGAGGGAGTGTGCAATACAAAAGATGGTACAGTCTAGCGATGGACCTTGTGGGTAAGGGGAATAATATTTCAATTGCATTATTTTTTAACATGTATGCCTTTTGGAATTTGTATTTCCTTGATTCTTAGTTAAGGTTGCATCCGATGTATATAGATCATCTGGTACTTATTTAAAGAGTAAATTGCATGCACATACACATTACAATTTCAGCCCACGTGCAGATTAGGCATATGGTTTTAAAAGGTGAAAATAACCCCCCTAAACTTCTTACTTTGTGTGAAAAACATCTGTCAGCCAAGCATGAAATATCTACCAAGTGTCAGATTCAAGTCACTGACTAAGTTTGATCCATATGCTCTGTTACTAACTGCCAAAGTGGAAGTTGGTAAATTCTCTGGATCATTTAAACAAGAAATTAATCAGAAGAAACATAATAATAGAGTGGAAAACCATAGTTGCTAGCAGGAAAGAACTACACTTTACTCTTTACAGTGGTAGTCTTTAAACCTATTAAGACTAGGAAAATGAACAGACTCGAATTTCTTTGGAAGATAGGATAGAATATTATTTTTGTCTGTTCCTAGCAGTATAATAAAACTGACAAATAGACTCCTAGACTAGTTAAGTAGCATGAATCGCACTGCTAATGCTAGACTTCTAGTTAAATAACATGAATCACATTGCTAATGCTAGACTCCCAATGAAATTGGGAAATTGTACTGTTGAACTCCTGATGAAATGTGACATCTGCACTTAAATTTCTGTTTTTAGTGTCAGTGATTAGTTCTCAAATCATGAAATTATCAAAATAATGCTCAGGCCTCAGATGTGTAGCAATTGTTCTAGCTTGCATATAAGTAAAAACCTGAACAGTTTTCTATTCGATACCTTGTAATGTCTGTTGGTACATTCATGATTATATAATTGGTCCAGTATCTTGGTCTTCCAATATGTAGTAGACGTGTCTCACTTTCAATGTCTTCACTTGGCAGTGGTGATTCTATTCAAAATTTTGGAATGAGTGTCAACACAACCATGACAACTACTGTAGGACGTGTACTTGGTCCTCCAGAGTTAAAGTTAGGTGATCCAAATGGAAAGATCATCAAATTAACAGTGGATCTGGAGAAATGTCACTGGAATCTTGCTGGAAGATCAATGGTGGAAGGTAAACCAGTTGAGTCTTGGGGCATTCTTGATTTCACTACTTTTGGGCCATATAAGTATAAATTAAGAGACAAGGAATTCATTCAAAAGCTTATAGGTAAATACAAGAAATTGGGTATATACATGCAAGAGCCCATTTGGTACGAAGAATCTTCAATGAAGATACTTGCAAGTTATGATTCACTATCTGAATTGCTTGAAAAAATTAACAACATTTGTAAATATAACCAAGCTCGCCTGCAATTTCTTCTCTGTGTAATGGCTAAAAAAAGTTCTGGTTATAAGTACCTCAAGTGGATTTCTGAGACCAAACTTGGGATAGTGACACAATGCTGCTTGTCTAACAGTGCTAATGAAGGGGAGGACAAATTTTATACTAATCTGGCTCTCAAGATCAATGCCAAGCTTGGAGGCAGTAATGTGGAGCTCAGTAATGGGCTACCTTACTTTGAGGGTAAAGGGCATGTTATGTTTTTAGGGGCTGATGTCAACCATCCTGGTTATCAAGACACCAGGAGTCCATCAATTGCTGCTGTGGTTGCTACTGTTAATTGGCCTGCTGCAAATCGTTATGCAGCACGTGTTTTCCCACAATGCAATCGAAGTGAGAAAATATTGAACTTTGGGGATGTTTGTCTTGAGCTTGTTGCATGTTATAGGAGGATGAATGGAGTTAGGCCAGAAAGAATTGTTATTTTTCGTGATGGAGTGAGTGAGTACCAGTTTGACATGGTTCTTAATGAAGAGCTTCTAGACATGAAGAGAGTATTTCAAAGAGTAAATTACTTTCCAACAATCACTCTTATTATAGCACAAAAACGACATCAAACTCGGTTTTTTCCAGAGGGTTGGAGGGATGGGTCTTCCAGTGGCAATATTTTGCCAGGAACAGTTGTGGACACAAAAGTTATACACCCTTCCGAGTTTGACTTCTATCTTTGTAGTTACTACGGAAACCTAGGTACAAGCAAGCCTACTCATTACCATGTTTTATGGGACGAGCACAGGTTTACATCTGATGAATTGCAAAAACTCATATATGAAATGTGCTTCACCTTTGCAAAGTGTACTAAACCTGTATCTTTAGCCCCTCCTGTGTATTATGCTGACCTTGCTGCTTATAGAGGACGATTATACCATGAAGCAAGGATTGGGATGCAATCTCCCAAGTCAACAGCATCTTCATTTTCTAAAGATGCTTCATCAGTTTCACGAGCTGCTTCATTTGAACAGGGATTTTACAGATTGCATGCTGACCTGGAAAACATAATGTTCTTCATCTAAAGGACTTGTTGTCCACTTTTATAGAAGTAGCTACACGTGTATGGCATATTCTGCTTTTTCTGCTCAAAATAGTGATGTTTGTGCGCGCATCTAATGACTTAGTCTTGAAACCATCATCTGTTTTCTATTATACCTTTCCATTTTTATTTCCAGGCATATTCCAATATGATCTAGTCACATTGGAGCTCAAAGCTAGGTCTAGTATTCGGCATCCCTTTTTTATCTTTTTTACATTGGAGCTTCAAAAGGATTTGCTTGATACCTACACATCTTCAGCATTTTCAGGGTTACCTGGAATCTCAAAAGTCGGTACAGGCTACTTCAAATGTTACAGTTAACTTGAAAATTGTGAATGATATGATTGCATGATAAATTTCTTCTTTATGTCTCAAATTCCAAATGCTATGTATGCATTAGTACTGACATCATGCTCAGTCAGTTGCTTACCTGTGAATCTTCAATCTCGCACAAAAGCTCTTAGCAGCAGACCTGACATTTATGCTCAATTGATCACAATTACAAATACTGTCACTTGGGAAAGAGGGAAGAGAAAGAAAACAGGACAGAAATTGAACTCGTGACATCAGACATGCCACAGTAAAGATCATGATCAATAATAATGTCTTGTAAGTGCATACTTGGGAAAGATTAGTTTCATGGAAATAGTCTTTGATTTTTTTGAAAGCTTTTATAGAAAGTTGACAAAATAAATGATAATTTCTCTAATATAAAAAACTGAAGCAAACATGGATTAAGCTATGTGCACAAATGGCATAAGTTATTTACTTTATGATAACGTAACCCCAAACACTCAATCTGCAGTCCCATCTTTCTTGAAACTTATACTTTTCTTATTTAATCAAAATTTCTAGTTGTCATAACCTTAATGGCCGAAAGACTTTTGGTTTTGTCTCTTTGCTGGGCGTTCTTGATTCCTTTCATAGATGTCTAGGCTTCATAAGGATCTTCTGATATTTTATGTCATGTTCTATGAATGCTCTGTTGCAAAAGTTGATGCCCTTTGCTTTTTAGGGGGTAAGTTCGGTGTTAGCCGTGAAGAAAGTTTAGGGTTGTCTAGTATTCCTAGGAAAAAAGCCTCACCAGCTATTAGTTTCGGTCGGATTCGGACTCGAAATGCCCAATCCAAATCAAACCAAACCAATGACATAAAAATTAGGCGTGTATTTGACCAGTTGAGGCATCGGTTTGATTGGGTTACAGGTTGGATGGGTCACAGGCGAGTTTAAATGGTTTGGACCAAAATTTAAATCAATTGCAATTTGGGCTATATGGTTTCGACTCTTTTTTTATTTAAATTTTATCCATTATAATATTCTTCGGGTTTTGTGTTTCTGACCCTTGCACAATGTTAAATCTTTTTAAAACTATGTGATACACGAATCTGGAATTCAGTCGTTTAAAATTTAATTCTAATGACCAAAAATCTACATTATAGCGTGAATAAAAAATACTGGTGGATATGTTTAATCATATGCTTAATCATAAATTTACTATCATTTTAAACTAATTTCGTCAGTGGTATATTGGTGGATATGCATTCATAAACATTATTCTTCTTTACCCAATTATTTTGGCAATTGAAATTCTTAAATCGTTTTCTCCAAGATTTACTTCAATTAATTAAATTCGCAATGAAAATTGCTGTTGGTTCTCGTAATTTTAAAAATAGTTGAAAGATTCCAATTATGATCAGTTGCTATGCACATTGGATTCAAATTTTCCAAACTTGATCAATTGCAATGCGACTTGGAATTAAAGCTTTCAGTCTTTATTCCTCCAGCCTAGCAAACTGAGAATTACGGCTCTCCTGGATCTGTTAACGAATATTAGAAGTTAGTGAAATCCATCTATCATATTATTTATACATCCCATCTAAGCCTAAGAAAACAAGATACAAGATTAACTACAACTTAACTCTAACCTCCAAAACCTTGTTGTAAAGCACTCGCTTTTCGTTCCTTAGCTTCTTTAATACATTCGAATCTAATATCTTCTGACTGTAGTTCATTTACCACAGTATAAACAGAGGAATTGGATTATGTATAAAGTACATCATGCATAAACAATCGGTATGGGAAACAACTTCCAAGTTCTTATTCAAGTATTTAAACCCTATAAATAAAATGATATTACTATTAATAAAAATGCAGATCTACCTACCAACAGTGGAAAAAAAATGCTTGCTTAACAGTAGCTATATCAAATAGATGAGCTTTATAAGACCATATTTGATGTATTATTCTTTTAACAACATATAGTTTGAAAATGTATTCAGCAAGTCAACAAAACAATACACATAAAACACAAAGTATAGTAAACAAAACAATAAACAAAAATAAAAGAATATAACACTAAACAATGTCAAGATTAACAACTTAGCACCAAAGCACATATGATTATTCTGCAAAAAAAAAACTAAAGAAAACACAAAGTGGTGCAAGGGTTGAAATGAAACATACAAATGATTTGATGATAGGATTACAAATTTATTTTTAAAACATTTGTCGTTGGTCAAGTTTGGATAAGGCAAGTGAAAAAATCTTAAAATTAAGATTGACTATTTTAACTACTCTTAATTTATTTCTTTAACTCAAAGTCTCACATCTTGAAATCGTTTATTTAATCTAAAATGAGCTAAGATTGTTCGATTTTGAATGAGTTGAATTTTTTTATCAATCCAAAGAAAAATATATGTTTAGCTACTTAATCACTAAAATTAGGTTTCAAATGTTATGTACTTACTATCTAGGTGGATTTTTTTTAGAAGTATCTTCTTTTGGAGATGATTTAGTTTGAGGTACAATTAAATACTAAATGTTGACATTTTTGCAAGAATTTAAGTCTTGGTTCGTCGTGTTATAAGGAATTGGTTCCTTTGTTATATCCAACCTCTTTTAATCTCATTTATAAACATCTAATTGTTAGTCAAGACTATTAGCTTTATTTTGGCACATAGATGCAATGATCCTAACATTTTGGCTAAAATAAAGGAAAATTAAAATAAGGACAAAAATAATTATTTATATCCTTGTTATTATGTTTTCCAATTTATATTCTTGTTGTTAAGTTTTTCAATTAAATGTGTTGAATATTTTTAAATGAACATCTATGTGGCAAAAATTTTGTTGATTTTAAAAACATGAGAAGAAAATGTTGAAATATCCTCCTAATTATAAAAATCAAGTATGTGAATGGACATCAAATTTCTAAAAAGTTTATGATTTTGCTGATAATAAAAAATATTATAATTTAATGTATACTAATGGTTTGATAAGTATGTTAACAAGAATATAAGCAAAAATGTAAAGGTAGTAATTTCTTGACTCAAATGTATAAAATATAAGCAAAAATATTAAGCATCGTAAATGTTAAAAGTGTTGGATACGTCAGTTAATATTTTTGTGAATATACATGCAATATGTGTTTGCAAAAATCTATACATCTTAGATAGATGATTTGAAAATGCATAATAAATTAACATATGTCATAAAGTAACATTAGACTTACTTTTTACTTTCATATTTATTATGTTTGAACAAATGTTACATGTTTTTTAATGTCTAGGATAGTTTAATCTCATTTTACTTTTGATTTTATCCTTATTATTTTTCTAATGTTTAAATTCAAATGAGCATTTAATGAAAAATAATATACATGATGAAGGTAAGTAGACTTCCTAATTAAAAGGATTCTCGAGCTTTGAAGTTTGTCATATAAGAAAAGACTAAAGTAAAAGTGTTCAAAAATAGTTGATTTGTCAAAGTTCAAAAAGAAAAAAAAAAACAAGGATAAATATATTCTCTCTCCTCTAACAGTAAGTGGAACTCCTATAATATGAAAACGTAAAAAAGAGTCATGTATTTAATGCATAAACAAAAAGAAGAAAAAATATTGAGTCACAACAAATATCTTTTATCTCTATCTATAAATACTAGTGCATGAAGACTTTGAAAAAATTTGTGAAATCAAACATTTGAATGAACTCTATCCTAAAACTCTCATACGTTTTAAATCTCTTCTTGAGATTCTGCTTTGTAAATCTTTGACATTCTTAGCTCTATTAAATTGTAATTAGCATTAAACTTTCATATCCTCATATTATGAATTATTATATCTTATAAAATATATGTGAAAACTAAGAGTGTCTTAGTGTAAAAGAATACTTAAAATCAAATGATTAAGTGTTGTAGCTAGAAGTGACAGTAAAAGAATGCTTAAGTTGGAAAGTCATAAATGACTTAAAAAATACTTGTATATAATAAGGAGTAGTAAAGTCTTTCCTCAATTTGTAATTAATTTTTTATTAGTGGAACCATTTGTGTTGAAGAAAAACTTATTGTAGCTCAAGAGTTGAACCAAACCAGTATACAACATTTGTGTGTTGTATTTAATTCATCATTTTTTATAGATCTTGTTTTGTGAAACTATATTCATTACTTTGCATGCCTTTTGGAAAGGTTCACAGAAAACTAGTAAAAACTACACACACTACTCAAATCAATCATATTAAAGTAAAATCAACTTTGTTCCTTCTTTATTTATGATTATGGGTGGATGTAGCTTATCGTCCTCCACCTCATGCTTTTGGACTTCTACTACATTGACAAATAAGAACCTTTAACCTTTATGTCTCTTTTCTCTGTTATTTGTGTACCCTTTTGTGTATTTTTCTAGTCCATTTGTGTTTGTTATTTCAAGATTTTTTATTTTAAAAATTTACTATTATTGTGTTATGTAAGTTTATATTCTACAAAATATGTGTTTCTATGGTGATGAGAATAGAATCATTGTAAAAGTATATCTCAGAATGCAATTGAAGAAATTGATACAATAAAGACAAAAAAAGTAGAGGTTTTGATATTAAAAAAAAAGAACAAAGGTGATCTAATAGAGACAAAATCATTTCTATTTATGATACATTGTGTAATGATAAGTGCTAAATTTACTTATTTTTTAATCATATAATTCGATAATTATTTCATATTTTTCTTGTTTTTGGACATATTTGTACCTTAATTTTATGAAAATATAATCATTTAGACTTAATAAATTGTTTTTAGTTTTTATTAAATTCTTGTGAAAATCTTTGGTTTTTTATGAAGGAAATGAGAGAAAGGTGACTAGACCTTGAAGAGATGTGCTAAAGTTTGCACTTAGCACCAGAAGAGTAGTTGCACTTAGTATAAAAGAGTCAAACAACCAAGATAAAGATGAAGTCTTTGCCAACATTGTGCTTAGCGTTGCTCGTGTTTGTTTTCAATCTTTAGAGAAATCGTGCTCAGTGCCATGAAGATCTATGTTTAGCATGAGTCACCAAAAAAGTGTTATAATGTCTTAGTCTCTACCTAATTCACCCTTAGCACAATGTAACTTGCGCTTAGCGTGATTCATGCTTTGAGTTTCCTTCTCTAAGAAGTCATGCTCAATGCAACTCAATCATGCACTTAATTGGTGAGTCCTAAAGCAAAGTGTTTAACTTCGAGACTTGCACTTAGTGTAGAAGTGGATCTCTAATAAACATGTCACTTACAAATTGACAAATCTAAAAAGAAAAATCAATTATAAGTTAGTGAGTTCTTCCACTCACTTGGAACTCGTCTTCTCTACAATTTTCTATGATCTTTGAGTGAAAGAGACTTTTAGGGCTCTCTCATGTCCTTTTCAACAATCTACACCATTTTCATTTTGATTTCTTTATTTGTAATGACTATGATTGACTGAATTTGAAGTTCTAGGGGTTGGAACAAGTAAACCTATTCATGTATTTTCTATAATTCTTTCTCTATTTTCATTTCAATGCAATATTCTCCAATTCTATTCTTAAGGTTTCTTCTTATGATGACTTGATAATTTATATTGTGAATTGTTTTGTTATTGAAAAATACAACTCGATTTTAGATCTAAAATAGAGTATTCAATATTTGATAGATCTAGAGATAGATTATGAGTTGTTAATTGTAATATTATAAATTCTTGCACTTAAAACAAATTTTCTCTCTAAATTCATTAAGGAATCAAGGATAGTATGAGAAAATTTGATCTTAATTCATCTAAGGAATTAGGGATTGAGATTATCAAGTGAATTTGATTGTATTGGAATGAGAATAAAATGAACTATGATGAGAATATAAGAATGCGAAGTTCACGAATTCTAATCTCGACATCTATTATATTGATTTATTGAATATCTTATGTTTGATAACAAGGTTGACATACATTTTAGCCTATTGTACTTATATTTTACTTAAATTTGAGTAATGATTAATAATAACTAAAACTAAACTTGTCAGTTTTAGTTAACAAAGAATGTCAAATGTACCTAATATTAGGTTAATCCTTGTAGATACAATTTTTATATACTTATTGATACTTGCATGATTTAGTTCTCTTGTCAAATATAATGAACATGTAACAAAAGACGTGTATATTAAAATATATTTTAAATAATTGGATAAATTATAAGGCTTAATTGTATTTTTAGTCTTTTAGGTTTTATATTTATGCAATTTTAGTCCCTAAGGTTCTAATTGTACAAATGAAATCCCTCAATTATCCTTCATATTACAATTAGGTCCTTTTATAAAAATTTTGTTATATATTTAATGGACTAATTAAACTTATTACCTTTCACTTATTTATAAGTTGTTCAACCACTAAACTAAATTTATGGTTAATAATATATATAAATTTTATAATACATATTATATATAAATTAAAAAAAAACTAAATTGTACATAAA
>JAMLFT010002795.1:0-24032 GCA_026544285.1 Pachyrhizus erosus | reverse complement strand
GTTAATGAATAACTTTAAATTGTCAAATAAATTATAATCAAAACAATATTAAAAGAACACTAATAATATCTTTTAATTATAAATGCAATAACTTATAACCTTTAAAATAGGATAAAAGATTATAAAAGAAAAATTTATTAAAAATAAAAATTGATACTCAAATATTTTTCTTTAAAAAAATGTAATATCTTCAGAATAAAATCTATAAAACAGAAAAGAAAATATTTGTTTTAAAAAAGAAATATTATCATTATCATTACAACAAAACTATAAAAAAAGATAGTTGATTATTTTATCAAAATTTTAATAAAAATAACATTTAAATATTATTATTTTTATAATTAAACTTTAAAAATAATTTTGTAAATTTTAAAATATTATATGTATTAAAAAATAAAAATAAGAAAAAGTTAGGAGACTCCAAAGCTCCCAATGTTACATGTACCTCCGTCCTTGATAGGACTAACAATGAACCAAATTAATTCAAAACTTGATTCAACATTTGACTCGTTGTACTTGGTTCATAAACAAAATGAGTCAAACTTGAACTATATGTAACTCAATTCAATTAGTTCATGTATCAATTCAATCTATATCTATCAATCATTTTATATATTAAATATTTTATATTATTTAATTTATATAATAATTAATTTAATATGAAATTTTGTGTATAAAATAAATAAATAAAAATATGTAAAATAATTATAAATACAACACACACTTATATATATTTATATCTATATATATAAATAAACATATATATTAAATATTATATTTTATATTATTAAATTGGTATTTTACATAAAAGTTTGTGAACTTGAATCCAATCGAGTTTGAACTAAAAATAAAGGTTTGTATCAAATTCGAGTTGAACTTTAAACTAAACCAATTTTTATCGAAGTAAGTCAAGCTAAATTGAATTTGGCTTAGCTTAACTCATTTTCAGCCCTAGTCCTTAACAATATGTAATAGACAAGAGATTGTCACTTTAAGTTGATACACAATTTTGTTTGAATTACCAAACATGAGATTAAAGTTATATTAACCTAAATAGTAGTGGAGTTTTTTTTTTTTTTGTGAGTTCTAGGTAAACCGAATCAAAGTTTAAGAATTCATTTCTTAATGTTTTGAAACTTATTTAAGGAGTTGATATATGAGAATAAATGTTTTCTCATATACATGAACTTGATAATAATGTAGTGAGAAATGCTATCGATACTCTCTTTGACACTCTTTCTAACATTCTATGAATGATCGGTTGAAATTTATTAAAGATCACCAATTTTGGTTGGTCTATCCTCTTTATTTAATATTTCTTTCTCTTTATTTAAATATGAAACTTACCAAATTTAGTAATTTTCAATATATTTTAACTAGTCGTAAAGTGTTAGAAAGACGAGAGTGTTACTATAATTCCTTCTGTGGAGTATGTTATGGGCATGTTTAAATAAAATTTCTCAAAAACACTTATAAAAGAAAAAAAAGATTCAATGACTTTTTCATTAATTAAAATTAGTTGATTTAAATATGAATTTGTTTTCTAAAACATAATATCTTTTGATTTGATCCTTTAGATTCTTTTTTGGTTTTTTAATTTTTTGTTTTAGTCTTTATTATCTTTTAAATAATGTTGTAACAATGACTTCAGTAATTTAATGATTTGTCATTTTTTTAAAAAACCTAACTTTTTGATATTTAAGGCTATGCATAAATTAATTTATAAAAGTTATCTCATACAACCTCTTTAAAAAATAATTTTTTAACTTATACATAAATTAATTTTAATTTATAAAAAATTCATTTAATTTTTTTATTCTCAATCATTTACTTCTCTATTTTTCTTAAAAATATTTTTGGATAAACTTATCCACGAATGTTAATAATATATATATATATATATATATCACGTCAGCTAGTAATATAAAGTACAGAGGAATTTCTACTTCAAATGGTAGATTGGAACGAAAATTCGGTTTCTAAACTAGCTCATCCTTGAAAGCATTGTGCTGAAGATGTCAGCTTCATGTCTACCGTATTCCTTTTGCTTAAGTTTCAGCTCTTTGTACTCAAGTTTAATGTCTCTGATAATAAGCCAAGAGAACATATAATCATTCATTGTGCGAACAGAAAATAAATCTTGTCAATGAAAATATGTTAACCAATGTTTATGAAGATCAGCAGTTGAATAGGATAGAAATTGAAAATGCAATCGATGGTGCTTGGTACCTGTTATTTGGATCAATAATCAAGGCTCTTTTAATGTCACTCTCAGCTTTCTCCAAGTCTGATGTTTTCAAGTATGCTTGGCATCTTCTGTAAAGAGCCTTCAAATTTGAAGGGTCTTGTTCTAAGACCTGTGTATTATGCAGGATAGGATTAACTGAAGCATTCAACCTGCTGTCAATAATTGCAAAGCCATTGTAGAGAAAACAAACAACTCTTTTCCACTTTCTTTTTGCTCACTTTTGTGCATTGTGCATGTTAAAGGTATTATTTGAACATGCTTAATCAGGTGGAGAAAGGAATATATTTAAAAGAATGTTCATTCTCTATTTCATCTATCACTTAACAATTATAACCCAAGGGCATGCATTACCTCATGGCATGCAATGTTTTATTGTTTCAGGAGGGGACAGAGATAAAGAAAAAAAAAATACTCAAATTAGGAAAAGAAAGTACCTTTGTGCACAGTCTTGAAGCTTCAATGTACTCCCCCAGTTTAAGCTTACAGGCAGCATTGTTCAAATTACAGGATAAACGTAAGGTCTTAGCACGATGCTTCTCATCTTCACTGAATGAGTGATCAAACTCAATGTATTTTACAGCCTACAATATCAACGTAGAAGTTTATTCTGTTATACACCTAATTAAGTGGCATTGAGATCTTTGTATAAAAGTACTCACTATACATTAAGTATAATGATTTAGCACGTAATTTGTAACAAGTGACTCAACCTTTTCATATTTCTTGGATGCGCGTCTGAAATTTTCAGCCTTGAACAGCAGATTTCCATCATGCTTCTTCCTGTCACAAGCTTCTATTTTCTCTTGTGTGTCCATTTTCCAAAATGGCTTTTCCTGTTTACACCAGAATTATTTGAGAATAATATAACACTGCATAAATACTGCTGCTGGTTTCTACTTTTAGTTTGTGTTATTCAAAATCCTTTTTAAACTACAAGTCAAGAAATGAAATAAGGTAACATATTTGAAAGTCGGACAGAATCACACACAAATTGCAATCAGTAGCAGTTTGTTGGAAATTGGAAATAGAAAAATAAACTTGAACAATTTTATGTTGATGAATTTTAAGGTGTTTCTATAGTATTACATTTAATAACCCAGAATTTTCAGAAGTTGTGTAGTATTAGTATATGTGCTTTCCATTGTACTATGAGACACCTCCTAGTGCACCTATAAATAACTACTAGTGCATTTGCAAGTAAGCTAAGAAAAGTTAAGCAAGTCAAAAAATGAGTTTCTAAGACAAGTTTGAGTGTTCTTCCTTTCCCTTCTCCACATATTCCCTTGTTATTTCCTTCAAAGTGGTATGAAAAGTTTCGTTCAAATTAGTGAAAATGAAGAATTCCTTCATTCCAATTCCTAAATTCAAAAGACAAACATGATAAATGGTGTGCTCGCATGAAAGCATTCTTGACTTCATTAAGGCACGGCCACATGAGAGATTGTGGAACAAGGATATGATGAACTGGCACATGAAGGAACTTCGAATCAACTACAAAGGAACACTTCACAAAGAAATCGTAAAATGGATCAATATGCTCTTAGCATCGTTCATGCGGTATTAAATGATATAATGTTTGAAAAAGTTTCTAGTGCAATAAAGGTAAAGCAAGTTTGGGGTTCAAAAGGCTCACGAAGGAGTTGATAAGGTGAAGGAGTCCAAAAACAATTCATGGTTGTTGTGCAAGAGTTTTGGTGACATCAATCAAATGAAGAGATGTGGTGAAACTGAAGATTAACAAGATGCTCATGCGGGGGAGAAAATTATTCAAATTATTGACTTGAAATTTGATCTTGTTGATATGGCAATTGAACAATCTGAAGAGTTGGATGCCATGAATATTGATAAACTATAAGGATTTTTGCAAAAAACGAAGAAAGATTGAAGAAAAAGGAGTCATTATTTCGAACATTTCGAGCGAAAGTTTTTTTTTTTTTTTTTTTCAAGGAAAAAGAGTAAGAGTGTTGTAGCACTAGAAGAAGAGGTCAAGTTTAAAGAAGGATGCTAAAAGTTAGAAGTAATAAACAAACTACATTCACTTCATGTTCATGAATTTTAAGGTCCATAGCATTTTTTTTTATACATGTATCTTACATCTAGTAACTTTTAGTGTAATTTCGATAGATGTGTTTATTGTATCATGAGGTACCAAGTACAGGTATAAATTTCCTATGTGCCAATGCATTTACAAGTAAGCCAAAAAAGCTAAGCAAACCAAAAAATTATATCAAATTTCTAAAGTATTCTCTCTTTTCCTTCACCTATCCCCTATTATTTTCCATCAATTGAGACTAGTGAATAATAATACGTTTATCTCCTAGATAAGAAATTATATTATGCTAAAAAGGAACTGTTAGTTATGTGCAGAATTGTCTCAAGCCACTTGATGTAACTAGTAGGTTGGATATCAAGCAAGGACGGAGCCAACTAGGAGGGCGAAATATTATTAGAAAATCTACTTATTCAAAAAATTAAATATTTTTCTAAAGATTTAATATTAAAATGTTAATAACCAGTTTGATATTGTACAAAAGATTTATAAATTTTATAACAGTAAAAATTGATATCTATAATAACTATATTTTATTTTAAAAGTCTTATTAATTATATTCTAAAAATTTATTGAATCAAAATAAATTATCATATTAATTATATTATCTTTTACGTGAATAGTAACTAAAAAGTATTGACAAAAAAAAAAAAAAATTCCAATGGTTGAAAATTAGGGAAAGAATGTTGTACTGTAAAATGATCACTATTCTAAAAACGAATTTAATTATTGATAAATCTTATTGTTACTATTATACACTTGAAAAAAAAAGAAGAAAGAAAAGACTATTAAAAAGGAAATAAATAACACTTGAATATTTTATCTAAAAAAACATGGATATAATTATCTTCACAATAAAGATTATAAAAAAATGAAATGTCTAAAAAGATAAGCGTCATTATTTTCACAATAAATATTATAATAAATAAATAAATATCTTGTCAAAAATAGAAAAAATACATAACACTTAAATACTACTATTTACAACTAAATCTCTAAATAAAAATAATTAATCTAATATTAAAAACTTTAAAGTAAAAAAGAAATAGGGGAGGCTAAAACTCTCCTAACTATCTAAATAAATTCATCCCTGATATCAAGTTGAGATGACTCCTAATCATTGAAAAAAAAAAATGACACATTATGAAGTTCATATAATGTGAGGTATTTTCAAAATGAATGAAAAGACGTATTCATTCATGAAAATGTGTCTATTTACGGAACGATACATGTATGAAAAGTTATATTCTTTCATAAAAGTTGTGAAAAGATATCTATTCATGAAAAAACACAATTATAAAAGGTTATATCATTTAATGAAAGTGTGTCATCAAAAGACATCTCTCTTCCTTAAGAGTCATGAAATGTGAAGGGAGATTGGTTGGTACACCCTATTGTGAGTAGATATCCTTGATTCAGTGTTCTATAACTTGTTGCTTTAATTAATCACAATTTCAAGGTCTAGTTACTACAGCCAAACCACTAGTTGTTCTCGTGTTTCCAATTCTTGTCCAACATATTCAAGTTCAAGAATATTGAGAACTGCTTTACCCTAAAGATAAATAAACATTTTTATCTTCTTGGTTAGTTGATAGATTCAGAAAATCCTCAAAAGATCAACAAAGGAATTGAAAAAATTGATTGAAGGAAAGTGAAAAAAGCATTGTGTTGATGTTTTGAATTGATTGATAACTTGACCAACTGTATTCTTAAGAAAACTGTTAGACAAGTGACATTTCAGTAACAACCTTATTTAGTTATTTTTTTTCTTAGCATAAGACTTTGTCAAAGTTAGTTTCCTATTTTTCTATAGGTTGTTGTTTATGTTGTTAGTAGCATAGTTGTTCTCCTGTTTGTTCTATTAGTTTTAAACCACTCAATGAGTGGTTGTTAACTAGGAGTTTGTTATATTTTTTCCTTGTGTATAAAATCAACAGTTTCTTTGAATAAAGTTATGTTAGAAAATTTCAACCTTTTTTTTATTCTATTTCTCAACCTTCTTTGTTTTAACAGTGGTATTTAAGTCCCAGTTGATCTTTGAGATAAAAAAAAACGTTTTTTTTATGGCATTCAACAGCCAAAGTTTAAATCCTCCAATCATTTTTATTGGTGAAAACTACCCCATATGGTAAGTAAAGATGCAATCTTTTTTGGAAGCATATGATTTTTGGGAATTCGTTTCTAAAGACAAACAAAACCCACCTCTACCTGAAAACTCAACTTTGAATCAAATCAAGTACAACAATGAAGAAAAATCCAAGAAAGCAAAGGTCAAGTCTTTTCTTGAAAATGTTGTAGTTGACCATGTGTTTTATAGGATCATGGCTTGTAACATAACAAAGGAGACTTGGGACAAGCTAAAAGAAGAGTACAAAGGTAGTGATCAAACACGTCAAATAAAGGTGTGAATCTAAAAAAGGAGTTTAAGTCTCTGAATATGCAGGAGAATGAAACAATTAGTAAGTATGCTGATTGAATTTCTGCAATTGTCAATAATAATAGATTGCTTGGTGAAGATTTTGCAGACAAAAGAATTGTGGAGAAGGTTCTTGTGACACTTCCTAAGAGGTTTGAATCCAAAATCTCCAAGCAACAAAAGCAAAGAAGAACCATGTAACAAGAAAAGGTAGCTGAAGAGGCTTTCCACGTGCAAAGACAAAAGTTTGGTAAGGGAAAGCAACAATCAAACTAGAAGAACAAGGCTAAAAATGACAATGATAAGAAGTCATTTCTTCCTTGCAAATATTGCAAGAAGACAACACATTTGGAGAAGTATTGCTGGTGGAGGATTGATGTGGTATGTGGCAACTACAAGCAATTGGTACATATATCCAAGCTTTGCAAATCCAAAACCAAAGCTCCCAACCATGCACAACTCACTAAAGTTGTTGATGTCCAGGAGGAGCAACTATTTGCAGCTTCTTGTTTTTTAACAAACAACAACTCTAATGGTTGGCTTATATATAGCGGTTGCACACATCATCTGTGCAAAGAGGCTGAAATGTTCAGGGTACTTGACGATACATTCAAATCAAGAGTACAGGTGGGAAATGGCAAGTTCCTCGATGTCGAAGGCAGAGGTTCAGTTGCAGTATCAACAACCTCAAGTATCAAAATTATTCTAGATGTTTTGTATACTCCTGATATTAGCCATAATCTATTAAGTGTTGGCCAGATGCTTGAGAAAATCTATTCACTACAATTAAAGGATCACAAATGCACCGTTTTTTTTATCCTTTTGGTGCAGAATTATTTTGTGTTAAGATGTATAATATAATTTTTGTAGTTGATTGGAAGAAAGTGACTAAGCATGCCTATTTAGTACTTCACAGATAGTTACAAACCTATGCCATAAAAGGCTTGGTCACTTCAATCTTAAAAGCATTATGGAGATGAACAAGAAGGATTTATTAGGAGATTTACCTGAAATCTCCTATGATACTCAAGTTTGTGAGACTTGCAACCAGGGTAAGCAAACAAGACTACCATTTCAAACAAATCAAGCATGGAAAGCCAACCAAAAGCTTCAGCTTATTCACACCGACGTGTGTGGCTCTATGAAAACAGAATCTTTGAATGATAACAAATATTTTCTCCTCTTTATTGATGATTGTACCGTAATATGTTGGGTATATTTTATTAAACTCAAGAGTGAAGTTTTTCTTGTTTTTAAACAATTTAAAGCTTTAGTTGAGAATCAATGTAACCTCAAAATTAAAGCTTTAAGGTCTAACAATGGTGGAGAATACACTTCTAGTCAGTTTGTTGAGTCTTGTAAGAGTGCAGGCATTGAACATTAGCTAACTCTCTACCCTACACACCACAACAAAATAGTGCATTTGAAAGGAAGAACATAACTATTATGGAGATGGCTCAATGTATTTTGATTGAAAAGGAGATGCCAATTCAGTTCTAGGTAGAGGTTGTTAATACCTCTATATATCTATTGAACAAACTCCACACAAAAGTCATGCAAGACAAAACTCCCTATGAAGCTTGCAATGACACCAAACCTTCAATACACCATCTAAAAATCTTTGGATGTGTTTGTTATTTCCAAGTGCCAACATCCAAGAGAAGTAAGTTGGATAACAAGGCGCGAAAAGGTATTTTCACCGACTATGGCTCAACATCCAAAAGTTACAAAATTTTCTGTTCATAAACAAAAAAAATGATTCTAAGTAGAGAAGTAAAGTTTGATGAATCAACTGTTTGGGATTGGAAAAATCAAAAGAATGTTCATCTAGATTTCTTTCCAAAGGAACAACTCAACTTACTATAGATGAACTTGTTGGTGACACACCAGTGAGGGGGACCAAACTCTTAGAAGATATTTATCAAAGGTGTAACTTTGTTACCGTTGAACCAACAAGCTATGCTGAAGCTCAAGACTCTCAAGAATGGAGGAGAGCCATGAAAGTTAAGCTAGAGATGATAAACAAGAATGAAACTTAGGATCTTGTTGATAGGCCTACAAATCACAAGGTAATAGGTGTAAAATGGGTTTTCAAGACAAAACTCAATCCAGATGACTCATTTTGCAAACACAGCCAAATTGGTGGTGAATGGTTATGCACAAGAACATGGTGTTGATTTCCAAGAAACTTTTGCTCCTGTAGCAAGGTTTGACACAATCAGGCTTCTTCTTGCATTTGCTGCTTACAATTCCTTGCAAATTCATCAACTTGATGTTAAATCAACATTTCTAAATGGTTTGCTTGCTGAAGAGATCTATATCGAGCAGCCTGATGGTTTCTTAATTCCTAGCAAAGAAGACAAAGTCTTTCTTGAAGAAGGCCTTGTATGGACTAAAACAAGCCCTAAGGGCTTGGTATGAAAGGATGGATAGTCATCTCATCCAACTTGGTTAAATCAGAAGTCAAAGTGAAGATACTTTGTATGTGAAAGACACTGTTGTTGAGCCTTTAATTGTTTCAATTTATGTAGATGACATACTTGTGATAGGGACAAAATTTGAGCTGATCCAGAAGTTCAAGGATGCGATGGAAAAAGTATTTGAAATGACTGATCTTGGAGTTATGAAATACTTTCTTGGCATGGAAGTGGTGTAGTCAAGTGTTGACATTCTTATATACCAGCAAAAGTACACTTCTAATATTCTAAATAAGTTCAAAATGCAAGATTGCAAACCTATTAATACTCTAATTTCCACAGGTTTAAAGATTGGCAAAGATGATTTCTCTAAGAAAGTGGATGAAAGCATGTATAGGAGTTTGATTGGCAACCTTTTATATCTGACAACATGGACATACTATTTGTTGTAAACTTACTATCTAGATTCATGCATTCTTCTAGGGGAACTCATTTTACAATTGTTAAAAGAGTGCTAAGGTACATTAAAGGGACCAACACACTTGGGATTTTCTTTCCAAAGTTTGAAAAAGATACTTTGAAGTTGATTGGTTATTCTGATAATGATTCGGGTGGTTGTGTTGATGATTCTAAAAGCACCTCCAGGTATATATTTTCTTTGGGCACACATTTCTTCAACTAGTGTTCAAGAAAACAAGAGACTATAGCTCAATCAACAACAGAAGCTGAGTATATTGTTGTTGCCTCTACTGTAAATCAAGCTATTTGGCTAAGGAAGATGTTGGAAGACTTGGGGTGTAAACAAACAGAACCTACAAAGATTATGTGTGATAACAAGTTAGCGGTTTCAATCTCCAAAAATCCAGTGTTCCATGGTCGCACTAAGCACATTAAGATCAAGTTTCATTTTATTAGAGAAGTTCAGCAATAAAAAGAAGTGTTGCTTGATCACTGTCCATCTAAAGATCAGCTTGCAAACATTTTCGCCAAGTCATTACCAAAGGAAAGGTTTGAAGATTTGAGACAAATAATAGGTGTTTGTCACCAAAATGCCAAGGAACAGTGTTAGACAAGTGACATTTCAATTACAACCTTGTTTAGTTATTTTTTCTTAACATAAAACTTTGTCAAAGTTAGCTTTTTATTTCTCTGTAGGTTGTTATTTATGTTATTAGTGACATAGTTGTTCTTCAGTTTGTTTTGACAGTTTTAAACTACTTGGTGAGTGGCTGCTAAGTAAGAGTTTGTTATATTTTTTCTTTATGTATAAAATCAGAAGTTTCATTAAATAAAGTTACGCTGAAAAATTTCAACTTTTTTTTTTTTTTAACTCTCTTTATTCTAACAAAAACAACACACATATTTCCCTTTTTTACTCTAATAAAACTAAAACTAATATTCGCAATACATAGGAGCAACTAACCTTAACAAAATCAACCATTTCAATTTCATAGTAAAGGACTTTATTATTGGATGTGTTTCCCTGTGAATTATTATAGTCGTGCAAATATTCGGCATCCACAGTCACCAGAGCTTGTTCTGCTTTTTTCATTGTCATTATTGCTCTTTCAAGACCCTCGGGTATCTGTTCTGAAAATGCATAGAACAAAGCAGTACAAAGATTAACAACAGAAGAAAAAAAAAAAAGAGAGAGAACAAAGAGAAACAGTAACTAATATTAAATATGCATGCTCCATGATCATGTTCAACAGCAGTTATACCTTCCTGAGTTGTGAACACAAAGGGTTCTTCCTCTGATCCTTTCATCTCAATAATCTTACCATCTTCCCCTTTACACAAATATATCACTGCAGGATGTGAAAACGTTAACTAAGAACCTTAGGATGCATTTGGTTTTATGTTTAGTTAACATATTTTTGTTTATAATTTCCAAAATACCACCGTTATATCCATGATCATGTTCTTGAGAATTGAGATGAAGGTTACCTTTCACTTGGGATCCCTCATTAGGACGATCAAACCCCTCACCCAATTTCTTAATTTTTTTCATTATCTTCTTATCTCCCGTGACATCAGTAACAATTTTCCATGATACCAGCTCAAGCTTGATGTCAGTTAAATTAGAATCTGGTGGAAGAAGACCATCTAGCTTAGTGGTTCTATTTGAATTTTGACTGAGCCCATCTGCAAGTTATGTCCTGATATTACTGCACGGTTCCAATTATGGCAATACATGCATATTTCATCTGAAATAAAGAGTGACTTTAATTATCTTACAAAAGAATCTCATAGCTAGTTCTGCCACCTCGCCCTTCCTCATTGTCTTTACTGCTATACTCATTGCAGGACATAGATAGCCTGTTCCAAGCACTAATCTTTAAGCACATTCCACATATGGATTAGTTCTTTTTATGATTTTTTTTTAACACCTTAGAAAGTTTCTCAGAAGTTCTAGATGATACTAATGACAATAAGAACTGAAAGCATGTTTAACACTAGTTAACGTACCATCACTTACATTAAACGCCACACCCTGATCCGATTTGGAGACAAGCATCCCATTCTCTAGTCTTGCTTCATATTTCACTGTAAATAAGTACTTTAAGTACTATATTAGTAATCTATTTTTAAGTAGCCAGGGTTGTTCATAGGATAACATGTGTTGAGAACAAAAAATTCATTTAAATATATGATTATGTGATAGAGTAGTGACAGGAAGACGCTTTCTAACAGATTTGTTCTGGCATTTTTTTTTTTTGGTTAAAATTTATTAGAAATTACAAAATTATAAATAAAACTTATTAAATAAGAAGTGGGAATTACAAAAATTTAATAAATTGCAACTCATAATAAAAATAGTGTTAGAAAGTCTTTTACTGCTTACTATCATTCTCTTGTGTGATAATACAAGAACAATATTACTAGTATAGTGTTCTTACCTAGCACTTCATCAGCTTCTCTGGGAGTTGCCCATCCTTCTCCCTCCCGTATTATCTTTTTCTTGATTCCTCCATCGCCAGTCAAATCCCTTATGGTACTCCAAGACAACATTTCAATGTCAAAAATGAGTGTTGCATTGGGAGGAATCAATGGAGGAGACCCTGCTGCCCCATATGCCAAGTTAGGTGGTATTTTGAAGATTGCTCTCTCCCCTTTCTTCATAGTGGCAACTCCTTCATCCCAACCTTTGATAACTTCACCTGGAACCATATGAGAAAAAAAAACTTGGCCTAATTAACACTGCCTAGTTTCTACTCATGGATTGAACAGTAACATTCATAGCAATTTCTTTCCACTAACCAAATTATGTACTCAACTACTCATATTAGTTTACAATTTAATGACTGTTTCTCCTTAGCAATTAATACAAATAAAGTGCTTACATTGGCCTAATTTGAAACGAAACGGGGACCCTTTATCATAACTGGATTCAAGAGATGCTCCGTTTTCAACTTGTCCTCTGAAATGAACTGAAAGGTTGGAAACAAAAGGGTTGTGTTAGAATTCATACACCGCTTGATTGGTGTGGTTGCTCATAGAAATGAAGATGAGAAAAGAGAAAAGAAAATATAATTGAAGTGTATGAAAACGTTGGAGGGTGTTTTATGCTTTCTAACCTTCCACTTCATCTCCAGAGAATGGAGTTTGCCAAGTGACTCCTTTTTTGAGAATCCGTTTTGTGAGACCTTCATTTCCAATTTCCTTGAGAGGGTGTTCTGAGTCTTCAGTTTTCAGTTCATTTTCCAGAGAGTGACTTAGCTGGGAGAGTGCCATCGGCACCACAGAAACAGCAAAAAGAAGAGCTTCAAGTTTCTAAAACAGGATAAGCCGTTATTGGTTTCCCTCCTTTGGAGCTTTCGGTTGAATGGCATTTCCTTATCATCAATTTACCACTATTTTGTTTTGTGGATTCCACGTTTCCACAAAATAAATGTTTATTTCAAGTGATTTCTAAATAATTAAAACTTATAATAAATAAATATTTTTAAATATATAAATTATATTTTGAATTTATAATAAATAATTAAATTGTGATATAAAATTACTTTTAATTATTGATTTTTTTTAAATTATTAGAATTGAAGTTATAGATATGTAGAGTAGAATAATACAGATAACTGAGTAAGAAGATAAAAAATAAAAAATAAAATTCAAAATGATAGTAAGATAATTTTTTTAATAATTATGGAAGTAACATATGAAATGAATTATCAAAAGATAAAGAAAAAAGAAAATATTGAAAGAGAAATGTTAGTAACATAATTTGATATACTTTTTTGAACATATTTTTTTATTGATTGAAATTTATTGAAAAAAATTGGTTCTAATATTTTATTTAATAATTTTATCATGATTTTGAATTTTTCAATAAAAGTGTTTAGAGGAGTGATTAAATGGATATGACTCAAGTAGTTGAATAAGACCTAAAAATGTAGTTCGAAGATAATATTAAATTAAGGTAATTATTAAATGCACATTTTCTATTTACTAAATGTGTATCGTTTATATATTTCTCCCTCAAAATTCTTTTTTAAAAACTAAATTATAAAAAGCATTAAATTTTTTTGAAAGTGTTATAACAATTTTCAAAAACCACTTTATAGAAATATAACACTTTTTAAAATTTATTTCAAGAAGTGTTATATAGTTTTTCAAAATTTACTTTTTGGAAATAAAAATAAGGGTTGAATTTGTCAAAAGAGATATGAAGAAAGATTCGTTGAACATTGTCGTTTAGACGTATGCTTTCTATAATTTGTAATTGAAGAAGAGATTAAATTTCTATACTTTGCATTATCATAAATAACAAAGTTGTTATGATTGTCATGCACAATCCACTCATAATCATCACCTTATATGTCAACCCCAGCCTTTTCATTTTTTAGCACCTCTATTGCCTTTCAAAATATCTTGCAACATAAACACCCCTCTCCTTTATGAGAGTGTAAAAAATAGATTCTGAAATGACAAAGTTTAAGGAGTCACACTTCATGTCTCTCTCGACATATCCATAAACTACTATTTTTATTTTTGGAAAGTAAATTTTAGAAATGTTATAACACTCCCAAATAGTTTCTAGAAAGTGATATAACACTTACATAATTACTTTTCAAAAGTGATAAAATTTTAATGTTTTCAAATTTTAGTTTTTTAAAAAGGATAATTTTGAGAGAAAAAATATATATATGAGAGGTGCATTTAACAAATAGAAGAGGTACATTTAGCAATTTCTTAAATAAAAAAACTTCTTTTAAGTCTTGCTATTGACACCCTTATTTACTTTTTAAACCCCCAACCAAAATAAAAAAGATAAAACTATTATTTTGACATTTAGTTGAAAATGTGCATGATGAAAACATGTTTTTATTGAATATGTGTACATAGCAAAACTTCATATTCATTGTATAACTAATTCTAAATATATGTTGCTTTATAAAAAAAAAATTAGAACTATCATGACATTGATACAAAATATTAGTTTTATCAATAATTAATTTTTTCCTAAAAAATTAACTGACCACTTATAATGAAGTTTCATTTTTCAACTACAAGTTTTGCAAGGTTTGAACCCAAAAACTTAAAGAATTTGCGCCTCATTTTATTCAAAACAACAATATGAATTATTCTATTTGTATAGTTGATATGATTTTATTTGAATAATCATGATACTATTAAAGGGATAACCAAATTAATTAATTATGAAATAACAAATTATTCTATTCTACCTTGATTGATTTGCAAAGAATTTTCAAAATCCAGCCCTGGAATAATTTGTAATTAATTTGATTCATTTAATTAATTAAGATATTATTAAAAAAACTAATTTCATTCATTTATAATGAATTTGATTATAATTAAAAAATAGTTAATTATATCATAATTATTCAATTACTATTAAAAAGGGTAACTTACATTATAATTAATTCAATTTAAATTAAAAAATTAAGTTTTATTATAATTAATTCAATTACTATTAAAAGATAGCTTTTTTTTAATAAAAATAACATCTATATAAATTAATTACACAACAGAAATAAGTTTTCGTAATATTTTCGAATGAAATATATAAAAAAATTGTATAGAATTATTATTTTTAATTATGCAATGGAAATTTTCATCATGTTAATTTTTTAAAAAAAATTAAAACAAAAAAAATAAATTTTTGTTATGAGTATTTTCATAAAAAAAAAGTTAGGAGCATCAATAGTCATTGAAGTGTGTGAATGGTATTGCTACTTATGTTAGAAACTAATATTATATTTAATTTTTATTTTTATAATTAAATTCAATATATTTTATATAATTCATAAAATAGGAATTGAAATTGGTCCTTACTAAAATACAAAGAAAACTTTATTTCCTTCCTAGAAATTCTTATTTTTTTTAACATAATTATGATTTAAATCTAATTTTGGTCTATTTATTTTGTTCAATTCACAAATTTGATTCTCTATTTTAATATAATGGAAGTTGGTTTTCTTTTTATTTGGTTTTCTTTTTTAAAAAACCTGCAGATTTTTCCAAATTCTCAATATTGTCTACATTTAATTTTTTTTTATTTTGATATAATTGAACGCTAATCATAACATATTTATTTTATGTACTATCAAAAAATGATTTAATTAATTAAAATATAAAAAATAAAAAAATAAATGTAGACAAAATTAAAAATTAGATCAAAATTACAAAATTTTTAAAATAGAAAACTAAATATCTTTATTTTAAAATAGGAAATCAAAATTTTAAATAAAATAAAATAAAAGGATCAAAATTGTATTTAATCCTATAATTATTATACCTTTCAAGACACACCCCTCTTTATATGCATAAACACATATTGTAAGACATATTTGATGTACCTTTAGATATTACCATTTTGTATTTCAAAGACAAACACACAAAAACAACATAAAATAAGTTATATAAATGTACGTATGACAATATATGTATGTGTATCTTAAAATATAAAATAATAACATACAAAAGTATATCAAATATATATATGTGCATATGTATGTAGGTATATATAGAGAGGTTTGTTAACGTACATACATTAATTTTTTAGCATGAGTGAATTAACAAAATATAACTAAATATTATTTTAAAATATATCAATGGTGTAATTTGCTAATACACTCATACTAAAAAAATAACTGTATAATAGCAAATATTTATTGGTTTAGTTATATATACACACTTATATTTTAGTATAAATGTGTTAGCATATTATAACTAATTTTTTTTAAAAAAAATACACTAATGTGTCATATATATATATATATATAATTTTTTTACAAATAAAAAGAAGATGCCTAATGTTTGGTGGAGTAAGTGACCCAAATACTAGAAAAAGATAAAGAATATAGAAAACATAATCATTATATGATCATTTAAATTTATTGGTCCTATTAAATAAGGAGAGCATATGAGGATTTAAATTCTTCCTTTAACAAACATGGTATGACATGATTGATAGATGATTTTATCCTTTAAGTATATGGTTCCTAGTTCATTGGTATACAAAAATATATGTTGAAATATATCAACTTCTTAAATGGATCTTAGTAGTTTAATAGATTAGTCTCTAGCTCTTAATCAAGAGATATCTGAGTCACAAAAATTTCTTTTACAAATGAATATTTAAATGTACTTTTATCTATTATCATTTACATGAAGATTAAAAAAAAACACAATAGAAAGAGATTAACGTATTCTATCATATAATTAAATTAACAAAAATAATAAAATATAATTATGACATTCAATTTATATAATGAATACAATGTTAATGTTGTATAATGTATCACAAAAATCTATGGAGATAATTTTCTTTATATGAATAAACGATTGGGGGAGCAAAACTTTGTTTCAAGAGCCATTTATAAAACCATTATATTATTATTGGGTAGCCTTAAATAATTGAAACAAAGCAGTTCAATCAACCAATTATGAATAGTAGTTTTAGTGACTATTTAGGATGAACCAGTGTAGGGCTTAGAATAACACGACATAAGGTTGTTACTCCTTGGTCACATGTGTATTCCATACTCACCCAATCTCAAGGTTCGAAAACCTCCACTAGCAAACTCTTCGCTATTAGTATAGTGCATGAATTAACCTCTTATTCATGCACAATATGAAATGTAATGAAATACACTTCTTTGTTTTTTTTTTCAATTATTATTATTACTATATATAAATATATATTATTTATCTTAACTTAATTCATTATAATATTTTATTACTATCATTTTAAAAGATAAAGTTGATCATTTTAATTAATATTTAACATAACCATAAAATAATAAATTTAACTTATAATTCAACTTAATCATAAAAAAATTCCTAGATAATTTATTAATATTTTAACTAATTATATAGTTAATCAATTAACGTGTAATTTAGATACATGACTACCCAAATAGTAACCACGTAAAAATCCTAACAGAACTAACTAACAGTATAAATTTTTTTTGTTAAAAATTAATTAAAAATATAATAAAATTAACTTAACTCATTTTACGTGTTTCACTGTGTATCATGCAACAATTATCGATTGTATAGTTAATAATTAATATTCTTAAATGTATAGAATAACCAAAATTACGAAATAAAAAAAAAATACATTTTAGACATTTCTTTAAATAAATAGCAATGTCACTTTGAATGATCCAGAAAAATAATCAACAAAACTATGTGTATTTAAATAACATTCGAAATCTTATCCTCTCTTTTTCATATTTACCATTTAACACTATCATGCATCATTTGATTGATATCTACACCAGGAATTCAAAATGAGTCTGTTAGGACAAGCAACATATTGCATCACCATTGGGCTGAATTCACTCTCTAAAGCATTCGTCTTGGTTTACGCTTCTCCTCAACTGGAATAAGGCATTCCATGACCTGTAGGCAAAGTGTAAAGTAGAGCAAGATGAAATTAACAGCCATGAAGAAAACACATAAAAGGTAATTATACCCTTAGAGAAAGGTTAAACCCAGTGCACATGCCCTTTGGGGGTTTGTGGCCCAACTGTTACTTATTGAAGTCATTCTTGGTACAATATTAAGAAAAGAGGAAGACCATTTCGTACTTGTTATTTAGTATTATTATTTTAGTAGAAGTACGTTAAGTTATAACTTTTTTATACATTTTAAAATAATATCTTGTTAATGCATTTATATTTTAAAAAAATAATATATATATATATATAGTTTGATTATTATTTGAAAAATGTACAATCACATGATAATAATATGAAAGTGTGTAATGCAAAATACACTTATAAATTATGAAGTAATATTAGTATTTAAACCTGATAATACATTAGTGAAATTATTAAGTTTTATATAAATTAAAATCATATAATAAATAAAGTTATATATAATATTAGGAATGATAAAGTGAGTCATTTTTTTTTCTTTTAGTCTATATCTTCACCACCTTATAAAAAACAAATCGAGACGGGTTGACTCATTTTCTAAAGATGAATTAAAAATCATGATTTATCTTATCTTATTTAGGAATGAGTTTGTGGGTTGGTGTACTGACCCATCAAAAAGAAAAAGAAAAAGAAAAAGAAAGAAGAATAAAAGAAAATTCTAATTTATTGTTTCATAAAACTAATTCAAATTAATAGATTTAATTAAATAACCTAAAATATATTAATGATTTAGCTTAAATTTAATTCAAATGTAATTTTTTTTATAAAAATAAGAGGAATTGAATTTATAAAATAAGACAAGAATAATAATAAACAAATATTTTTTATTTTTGGAGAAAACTAAAAATTTAAGAAAATATACAAAATATAAATTCAAAGCTTAAACACTTAATACAATTTAGATCCTTTTTATAATATATATATATGGACAAATCAACGGACCAACCCACCTTGTCTCATCAAGTTGGCAAGTTAGGTGGAGTGAGCCAGCACAAACTAACGAGATAAACTACCTAATTTGTCCTATAATTTTTTATTGATTACATAAGTCGGTTCATTGAATCCAACTAATTTTGTCATTCCTATAAAATATAGGTGTTTTAATACCCTATAAGCAAGTTACATGCTTTGCTTAGCACTTTATATGTACAAATCAAAGGGTCTTTGACAAAAGTTTACACATTGTACACTAGATGTTGTAAAAAAAATTAAAATACAGTTTTAGTTATTTATGTTTTTAATTATATTCAATTTGATCCTTTATATTTTAAAAAGTTTAATTTAGTCTTTTATATTTTTAAAATGAATCAAAATAGTTATTCCAAAAACAATTATCGCTTTGAATTTTGGCACATGATTTTAAATATTTTTTTTGACTAATTTGCGACATGATACTAATTCTGTTAAATTAGTGTCCATAAAAACTATAAAACAAAATTGATGTTCAAACAAAAAAATGTCATAAACAAAGTAAAAATATTCATAAAAAACAGGTAAAAATTGTATAAAAAATAAGTTTCATGAGCAACTAAAAAAAATATCTGTTATGTTTTTTCAATTTCAATTGTTCATTAAATTTTCACATAATTTTTATTATGTTTATGACTCTTTTTGATTGGAACATTATTTAGGTTCATAATTTCATATAAGTAAATTTAATAAAACAAGTTTCACATCTTAAATTAGTTAATAAAAAATTTAAAATCATATTTTAAAATTAACAATGATTATTGTTTTTGAAGGACCCTTTTAACTTATTTTAAAAATATATAAGACTAAATCAAATTTTTTTAGAAACAAAACAACAAACTAAATATAATAAAAACATTAGCTTATAAAATATTAACATGTTAAAAATGTTCTAAGATTACCTAGGGTCATGTTTAGCTATCTTGGCTCCTACTTACCCATGGTTAAATCCAGGGATGAATCCACGTTGCTTAATGTAGGGATAGCTGCTCCCATAAACATTTTAACCATTTTTTTAATATATATGTATCATTACAAATTGTCTCCATAATTTGAATTGTAATAATTAAGACAAGTCAATCCATAATATGAATATTTTTCCTACAAATATATATACATGAGTATTGCCTTTACAATTTGAATTTTTTTGGATTATCACTAGTTGAATATTGTAAAAGGGACATAAACATAAACTCTAAGTATACACAATATCCCTATATTTTATTTGTTTAGACTAATTTAAATATTATAATTTCTATATATATGCAAATACTCTATATATCTTTCATCATATTCTTGGATCAGCATTAGGACTTATCTTCAACTATTAAAGATGGTAGGTCTTAATTTCTTTTGAGACCTTTAATATTTTAATTTTATTATAATTTGCTTATGTATGTTTAATATTTAATATAATTATATTATATTACTTCATTATTATTTTACATTTATAGATTATACACGTTTATGGAAAACCTTGGTTCAACATTTTTCAACAATTCAATTTTAACATTTAATTTAAACTCCTCATTTTACTAGTTTGGTGAATGTTTTTTCTTAAAAATGTTATTTTTTACTATTACTTTTAACACTTCTTTTTTGCTAATCACAACCCTTATTGTTTTTTGAAATATTTTCCACTTATAATCCCTTATTAGTTAGAAATAATTTCTTTTGACACGCGTTTATGCATTTTTTTCACGTTTCAGAAATAAGTTTTTGAAATTACACAATTATAATTTCAAAAACTTATTTGTGGAACGTTAATCCATTCAACCACTGTATCCTTTTTAATATTATATTGTTTGAAGATCCCGCATTTCGAAATTATATTTTAACTATTGTTTTTATTATTCATTAATCAAAATTAAAATTTTACTTCGGTAATCAACGTACTCCTTTATTAAAAACAAATTATGGGTAATTGTATCTTTTCATTTTCAATGACCAAAAGTGACTAATTAAGTAATTTGGAGACTAAGTTGATATTAAATTATACATGAACAGTAACTTTTTCTCTATCTTTCTTCTTGCCCCTCTCTTTTTATATCTCACTTTTTGTCTTGGTCTCCCTCTCTCTTCCCCTGTGGATCCTTACCTAGGCACAATTGTGTAGAAGACAAAGAAATGATGTTTTTGTAGCGTAGGAGAAAATTTCATAATGTTTTACATAATGGTATTTAAGTGAAAAAAATTCCCTGAAAGAGAGAGAAAAAAAAAATGAGAGAGGGAGACAGAAAGAAAGAAGAGACAACAAGAAAATAAATATAAAATCATCATTATTAGACAATTTAATATTATTTTAATTTTTAAATAAGTCATTAAATTGGTCACTTTATTCGTTAAAAATAAAAAGATATAATTATTAAAAAAATTATAAAAAATTATTTTTAAAATATTCATTTCATAACTAGACAGTCATGCAACAACAAAGTGATTGCTAAAATGACAAATAACATGTCGTATTATACATTTATTAATGAAATTAGTGGATGATTAATAATAAAGACTAACTTGGTCATCAAAATTCAATTTTAGGATTTTTTTAAATTGCTATAACAATGCCTCATAGTTTTAGGAATCAAAATGAGGTTTTACTTATAAATTTTTTAATGGAAATACACGAATTTAATTTGACTCAAGAACTTATTAAAGTTTAAAATCACATTAATACCTTAAAATATATTAATTTATAGTTAATAAATTATTTAGGGATTATAGAAGTTTGATAATATATATATAGATAATAAATAAGTAGGTCAATTTTGGTGCAATAGATAAGCTTTTTAAAATGTTTACTTAAGCCTTAAAGCTGTTCAGAATAATCCTTCTGAAAAAAAAACTGGAAATTCAATTATATCAGAAATTATTTTGTTTCTGTGTGTCATTTTTTATGTGAGATAATGTTACTCGAGACACAGTAAAATGTTCAATGAGCACATCTTTTTAAAAAATAAATTATAATTCGCCATTTTATTGTCACGTACGTACAATCATATATAAATAATTGAGATCAAAAATTATATATAAGTTACATCCAAGTAAATAAAAAATAAGTAATGTATATATGTAAAAGAAATTTCAATAAATATCTTACACTCTCAATTTCTAGCCACAAAAATCACTATTGGTGGATGACCTCAAAAATAGAAAAGAAATCACATAAAAAGCAAAGCTACATTTATCTACAGATCGCCGTTTCTTCAGGCGATGCCAGTGACATCTATACGGCCATGTCGCACGATTAAATTAATACAGTTTTATTTTCATATAAAATAATTCTGTGTTATAAATTTATTTTAGTTTCTCTAAAATATATCACAGTTTTTTTTTCTCATTTAATCTCATATTTTTAAAAATTATAATATATTACTAATACTTTTTTCTTATATCGTCCTTTTATCTTTCATTTATTTTGTATGTTTAGAGATCATATAAAGTCTGTTTCAGTAAGTTTATTCAATAAGTATTTATAGAAAAAAATATAAAAAAATAAAATATATTTTTTATAAGTTAAAATTAGTTTATATATAAATTAAAATTTATTTTTTTTAACAATTGTATTAAAAAATTTCTACAAATTAGTTTATAAAAAAACTTATTTTAATTTTTTCTTTTATTTTTTTTCTCTTAAAACTATTTTGACATAAACTTAAATAGACTCGCCTTTAAACCAAAAACTAAATAAAAAATTCATAATATATAAAAAAGTTATAATTAAGATAACGAAAAATATGTAATGTACAAGTAACAAGATTGACTGTATGAAACAAATAATTTTTTTATGGGACTATATAAATAACCTATTAAAAAAAACCTATTATATTTATGAAAATTAAAAATATATTTAAATATTAAATAAATCTCACCGTGTTAATATCTATTTAATGTCTTTAATGGGATATATTCACTTTTGCTTGCTATTTGATTTTCACCGTCGCCTAATCAGGCTATACATTAATTATAGAACTAATCTCTAGTTTAAAAATTGAACTTTCAAACACTTGTAAACAAAATATGTAATGAACCTAAAAAAACTGTAATGAATTCACTAAAGTCACCTTATAAGGGTTGAGGTTTGAGTAATTTGGAAGAGATCTTTTGTACAAAAGTTTTATTATTATTATTATTATCATTATTATCCGCAATGATTATTATTCATTATTACTTTGATTTCAATGTGATACATGACTATAGATAGTGGTGTTTTAGTGTTCTAATAATTTAATAATTTTAATATATTTTTAAAAATAAACTTAAATATTATTCAGTCAAAAGTTAAAAATTATTTTTTTAAGATAATTAGATATATTTAAGAGATTAAATTTTTTAATAAATATTTTTTTTCTTATACATAGATAAAAGATTGAATTTCAGATAACATATCAAAATTATATACCAACTATATTACATCATATTGATAATACTATCAATATATAATTATAACAACATAATGACAATATATAATAATTAGAAGATACAAATGATTTGAATATAATGCTAGTGTGAATTTAGTCTGAAAATTTTGCGTTGGACTAAACTTGACTAACGTTTCCAGTTGTGTTGGCTATAAAAACTGACGCGTAACTAACATTAATTTAGCGTGAACTTTTACCTCGTAGAGTCGACTTTTGACAGATACCTAAAAGTTTAATTTGTTGTAGTGTTATTTCAGTCAACTTTTTCATAAAATGTGTGTATGAGTGATAGTGTTACCGAATAATGAAGATGAGATATCCCATTTTTAATATCTTTATGCCATAAAATATTATTTACTAAATTAAAATGAATGATGTAAAACGAGTCATGTGGACCAATACCACACAAAAAATAATTGTGTATCATAAAATGTCACTCATTGATCTTGTAAGCTCCAAATGCTTTATATTTTATTGATCTCTCTCCAAATCTTTGATAATTTATTGCCAACAATCGAATCTAAGATGACATACTACCTAGCATGATTATAAAAAAAGTCAGGTTAATTGTGCAAGGATTGATGACAGCAACAATATATTCATTA
>JAMLFT010002794.1:0-24032 GCA_026544285.1 Pachyrhizus erosus | reverse complement strand
AGATTTTCTTATTAATTAACTTAATTTTTTTATCTAATTAATTTAGATTTATAATAAAAAACTAAAATAAAATTGTATCTTTCATAAATTTAGATTTTCTATTTATATTAATATTTTTTTTGTAAATAATGAATAATTAAATTATAAATAAATAAATAGAAATCCAAAAGTAAATTTTTCATTAAAACACATTAACATTGAGTTATTAAAAGAAGTATATTTTATTTTAATTTTTGATATAAAGTAGTTTGATTCTATATTTTTTAAATGAAAAAAATGTTGTACAAATTTTAATAATGAAGATTCTTTATACATTATTTTTGTTTGAAAATTGATTTAAATTTTAAAAATATTTTTAATATATTTTTATTTATTACTAGTAAATAGCTTAATATAATTTCTATAATGTATTTAAATCAAATCATATTTATCTTGTTAATAATATAGAAAGTATTATAGTAATATTTATAAAAAGTATACACACAAAACACTTTGATATATTTAAGAAACTGTTTAAAATTTTAATCAATTGTTATTAGGGGTTCTTTTTATTTAAAAAATATAATTTATTTTCATCATTTTAATTATTTATTAGAGCGTGAACATGTATGATGTACAAAAGTTTTTTGAAAGTAAGATGAAACAAATTTTATATATATACAAAAATATATTAAAAATTTTATATATGTTGAAAAATATTTGTTATAACTTGTATATTTTAAAATAAGATTCAAATTTAGCAAATTGATTCTAAAAAGGAATGTTGATATTTTTTATATTATAAAATTATGTTATATATATATAGAAATTAAGTGACAATAATTTTAATAATATTTAAATATTTTGTCGCAATCAGGGTCACGACAAGATGGCAAAAAAAATATAAAATCAGAGGAGTCATCACTAATATTTTTTAAGGAAAAATATTGAAAAAATATTTTAACAAAAATGGTCTTTGAAAACTAAAAACAAGTTTGGGGGTCGATTATGCATAAGAGAGGTGTTGGCACCCTACGATGTTTGTCTTAAGATGGTTACCGCTGATTAAATTTGTAAAATCAATATCTTTAAATTTGTTTAATTTACCCCTTTAAAAGAAAACAAGATAATTTTTAATGATTTATTTACATAAAAAATAAATTTTACTTACTAAACTAATTTATTATTTTTTAAAAAGGAAGGATTATTAATATTTATTTTTATCTTTTTAATTTATAATTTTTTTTTTTAGCTCGACAAGAATAGTTTCCTACTCCTATGTATCTCCATATGCAATAAAGAATTAGAGTTACATAATTCTTTGATAGAAAAATATTTGTGTATTGGTGTTTTTTAATTTTGAATTTTAATCCTAGGTAAAATATGTTTTGATATTTAATACTTTGAATATAATCCACATTTCACATGGAATAAGATAACTCGAATAGTTATACATGATATTTTTTATGTCATTCAACAAACAAAGATACTATACATCATTATTGTAGAGCTTAGTGATAATTTTATTTTATTTTTTAAAAGTTTGTTTTTTATTATATTTGAATAAATTAAAAAAATTATTACAAAAGGAGCAACTAGATATAAGGTGACACCAACCATCATACATATACTTAAACACCTCTTGAATGTACAAAGACAATATAAATCATATATTTATATTAAAAAAACAATGTAAATGATTGATTGTTTCATTTATTATAAAATAAAATAAAAACATCACGACATAAAAAAAATAATCAATCACTTATTTTTATATAATTGTTATTATAATTAAAAAAAGTTAAATAAAAGATTAAGAAAATAAATATAAAACCATACATACCGCCACACATACATCTAAACCACCTTTTAATATATAAAGATAGTGTAAATTACATATCTATATGAAGAGACTGGTGTAAAATTTAAAATCAAAACATTTTATATTTATTTGTTATTATAAAATAAGCTACTTGCATAAACTAGAATAGTCATTTATATATAATGATTATTATATATTAAAACCCAATACACATTGGTAGACTTGCAACTAACGTAGGAACTAAAACCCAAGGCATGAAAATATAATTTTACTCCTAAATTATCTAATCAACAATAAAATCGACAATAATCTTGTCAAATACAATCAATTGAAGATCTAAGACCAAAGATGTCACAAATATATAAAGCTATTCGAGACCTACATCAAAAGTTGTAATAAATATAAACTACAATGACAATCTTGAAGTGCTTGTTCCCCACGAATTCTCAGTGCCACATTCGACAAGCAAGCCACACAAGTATTGATTCAATGAGACGACAACTTAGTTCTATCCAAATTTAAAGATATCCTATCTTACATGTTAAACCTCAAATATACATAGAGTATTAATAAAAATAATCACTTTAAGCATGTCTTACAAGAAAAATTACTATAAATTGTAGAATTGTCTAAGTGAGAGAAACAAGATTTAAAAGTTATAACATAGTTGTTTAAAGAATTTAAAAGGATAATTCAAATTAAAGAAGAATTGACTATATAACAATTATGAAGATAGATTTAGAATATAACAATATTTCAATTAAAACACTTAATATATCGTGTTCTTTCACTCCAATGATCTAACTTCAATTTGAAGTAGTTTAAGACTACATTTAGATTTTCTTAACATATATTAAGGATAGGATACAAAATATAAACATCATTCTTAAAAGGCTTCTACAATCATATTCACAATAATCACAGAAACACATGCATTTAAGGAATCATACTCATCACGTAATTACATTTTCACATCAACAACATATCTAACTTTAATTTCATACTAACCCACCAATTTAAAAATATTTAAATCCCCTTGTTCTTCACAAGTTAGATTCAAACTAAGTCCAACTGAGACACAAAATATTATTTCCTTTGTACACAAATATTTTTAACCTATCAAATTCAATAGCATGTTCTTTAAGTAATTACACTAATTATTTTAAATTGAGATTCGTCGATTCTTAAGAGATTAATGCAAATTTATTTGCGACACTTAAAAACATAAATCTATATATATGAATTTAAAAACAAGTAGTAAAACAATAAAAAAAAAAAAAGCTAATTATAACAAGCTATGAGTAACACTTCAACTCGTCAATGCCGAACCTCGAAAGACATTAGGAAAGGGAAACTCCTATTTCTCTATTCTTGTTGTTCTCTATACTATCTCTCACTCCTCCTCCCTTTCCCCCACCCCTACCTGAAGGTTTGACGGGAATATACAAGTTAAGACATTATTCTTTGTGTGTAGAATTTTTCCTTTAACCCTTGATTGACATTATGAGAAACAAATTGACAATTGGAACCTATCAATTTAAAGAGCATAGTAAAAATTGGGAATTTCAATAAGGGATTTGAATTGAACAAATTATATCAACATTATAAATATGCTTACAACCTCAAGGGAACTCAACTAATGGAGATGAGACTCTAAGTAGCTTGAGAGAAAAAGGAGATGAATTGAGCCTTGCATGTTGGTTTGAATGAAGGCAATGGTGGGGATTTTTATTTTGGTTTGGGCAAGAAGAAGTATGACCTCTTGTAGAGAAAAGGATGGCACAGTGTTGTGATCTGTATTGCTTGTATTGTGGAAAAAGTTACCTTGTATGCGTGTGAGCTAATAACGAAAGGAAAGAGAAAAGAGATGGCATATGTTTTGTTTTTTTGTCCATGATGCTTAAATGGCTTAGGAGAAAATATAGGAAAACATGTGGTAGTGATGTTTTGTTCAAGTAAGTTATACACATTGTATTGCAAAGTTAATAAGAAAATTAGGTGGCATGGTGTTTATATGACCTGTGGAGTTATAAAGATAGCTTAGGCCATTTAAATGAAAAAACAACTAGATTTTTGGATGGCGTAAATCTTGCTTTCATTTCAGGGAGACATAAGGTGGTTTAGTAAGATTATAAGAAAATGGAATTGGATTAACAATTCAGAAGTAGAAAAAAAATAAAATTGGTATACTAAGAATATTCTTATTAAGGAAAAACTTCTAAAATCCTAAATTCTAAACTCTAAACTTTTAAAAATGTTTTTGCTTTATAAAAATGTTTGCATGGAATATAGTTATTCTATTTTATATATAAAGAGAGATAATTTGATTTATATTATTTTACAAATAATTATTTTTTAACTTTTTAGATTTTAACAAAATATAATCATTTTTTAAATTTAATTTGAACAAACAAAAGGTTCTTATCTGATCAGTAAAACAATTTTCCACATGCTCGAAAACACGAGTGAAAGAAAAAGAAACAAAAGAAAGAAAGGGTTATCTTTTGAACCCTTTAATTTTTATTTTTTTTTATGCATCCCATTATTTTGAACCGATGACTTATTATTTACTACTTACTAGTCTATTCATGATCAATTAATCGACATCTAGAACCTTGTAGGCTAGCTTTGGTTAACAATTGGAAAAGTATGTTTGGGTGTAAATATATTTTTGAAAAGCAAACTTAATTTAATAATATATTTGGTTAACATGATCAAAATTCTGAGTACATGTTTCTCTTAATTTGGTTGGGACCACCCCATCAGCATCCTTTAATTTAATCATACCAAACCCAGGTCCCACGTTTCCTATTTGTTACAATGAATGGTCTGGATTCTTCGATCAGACAAAGAAAATTATTAGTGTCAGGTCATTTTTAATGATTCCATCCTCGTGTAATAATGTCTTGATTTGCTGCAAAATAAATAATCCATGCATTTGCTAATAAATAAAAGAAAATTTCACCAATTCCACTAAAGTCAGTTTACAAGAGGAGGTTTATAGTGTGTGTGTGCTTGGTCTAAATTCACTTTTAACAGAATTGATTAAAAATCACGTTAAAAAAATAGTTGTTCATTTTATATTTTTATAAATTAAAATAAATATTTTTTAAAATATATTAAGACAACATGCCCTAACAAAATCAATAACGATCAAACGTACTTCATCAGAACTTAAATATAAAAAAATAACTAATTCACAAGTTAATTGGAAAAGTTAGTTATAATAATTAAATGTTACTAATTTCATTTAAATTTTTAAAAAAATTATCTTTCATTAAAATTTGATATTAAGAATAACAAATTGTGATTAGAAATATTTTCAACAAGTGACAACCATAAAAATTAGATTGCTTCAATAATTAATTATATATATAATCAATTGTTGTTATAATTAATTACAATCATAATAAATTTTTGTTTAGATAAATTTATTAAAAAGTGATTTTAAGATAATTAATTTTGTTTGGATGCAAAAATCAAGTTTTACATAAGACAAAGAGCTAAAAGGATAAAAAAAAAAGATGTTGGAAAATTATTATTAGTTACCAATTTTCGAATTCAAGAAATCAACTTATTTTTTAGATAAAAAAAATAAAAATCTTTTTACAAAGTCCCAAACATGAAACTAAAATTACAAACAACTTTTTTATCTCAAAAATAATTAAAATCTCTAAAAATAATATTTTTTAAACATTATGTTTAGTAAAGTTAGCTTATAAATTAACTGAAACTTATAAGTTAGTTAAATTTTATAAACTTGAAATCTCTAAAAATAATATTTTTTAAACATTATGTTTAGTAAAATTAGCTTATAAATTAACTGAAACTTATAAGTTAGTTAAATTTTATAAACTAGTTGAAAAGTTAAAAACCTAATTTTAAAAATTGTTTTGCATTGGGAATTGAAGGATTAATTAAGTCGAGTAAGGTTTTAAATTGTGATCGCAATCACAGTCACATTAAGGTATTCACAATTGCAGGTGTTTCAAATATTGTGATGCAGATTGTTGTCATTACAATGTGAATTATACACAACATTACAAAACTATAGTTTGAGTTTTTCTTTCTATTATTATATAGAGGAGGGATAAAATTATTTTAAGAATAATTCTAAAAGAGTTATTCCTCATTCTAATAATTTATTTCTTTTAAAATTTAATAGTTAAAATTAATTATTCATAACAACCATTAAATTTATGAAAATGAATGATTAGAATGATTTAAATTTATGAAAATGAATGGTTAGGATAATAAGTAGCTCTTTTAAAATTATTCTTGGAGTAATTTAATTCTTCCTCTATTATTATATAATTCAAAATAACTTATAATTAATATTTTACTTTATAATTTATTCTTAAATGTCACTTAATTAACTAATTCTCCATCCTAATAATCATTTCCTACTAATTACTCATCTAATCAATCAATTAATTTTTCTTAAGCCTAAATATTGCCTCCCGCCCATATTTATTTTCAATTCCAACTTCCCACACTCCCACTTTTAGTCTCAATTTAACTTTTCAATCCCACCCACATGACCCGCCATCCCAAAGTGCCTTCCTCTCTCTCATGTCTTTATACTTTGCCCTAATTATCCTTTCATTTTGCATTTTCCCCAAATTTCATTTTACAAGCTTACTTTCTCACTTGTCTTTCTTGTCTCACCTCACCCTTTCTCATTCCTTGCCAAAACTTACATCCCCATCACAACATCTTAATCATCAAAGGGAAAATAGGTTAGGACGGCGAGTTACCTAGCATTAGAATAGAAGAATGGATGAATATGGCAGAAGCCAACGATAGAAGCATGAATGGACAACAAACTATAAAGGGAAGAGGTTTGCATTAAAGACATGCAAATAGTTTCAAGATTGTTTTCCACTTTAAAGTTTCAATTTTGATTCAGGTTTATTCTAATTCTTCATTTTGTTGGATTCTTCTGAAAAAAAAAAATTGGTTTTCAAATAGGACCTTTGGGGAAAAAAAAAAATGTGCTACGACTAAAATAAAGTTTTGTTATGCGTGTTGCAGTTGCAACACCATTTTGTTGTTTTATGTGACTTTCGACCACAACAACATTTCAGTATGTATTGGTATCGTCAAGCTCTGACATTGTGATGTTGTAAACAATATTAGCGTTTAGGAGCAAACGTTGAAACATTGGGGTTAAGCAACACATTGGATTGACCATGCCATCAAATCGGTGGGACCCGACCGACCAATTTTGTGGTTAAATTGTCAAATCGACAAGTTATAAGAACTCAGGTTGGTTCGTTCATTTTTATTTTTTAAAAAAATAAAAATGAAATGACATTGTTCATTTATGAAATTTTTAAATAAAATAACTCAAAATATGTTGTAGTGTTACACGCTCAACCCAAAACGCAAAACCTAAGCAAGCAACCAAGCAATATCCTGCAACCCATACTAATGTCATCGTCGCCACCTTAGGTTCAAGCATTGTCGTTGTCAAATCCAAACCCAACGTTGTCGTCACACCAGGTGCTAGTGTCATTTGTTGCAGTTCATACCCACTGTTGTAGTTTGCAAGTCCCAACTTCAAAACTTCCAAAGATCCTTTCTTTTCTTTTTTTACCATTTGTATTCAAGATATATTCGACGTTTGCACATATTGCAATGGTGAAAAGGATTTACACTAATTACATAACAAGCAAAGTGGGACCATTAAGACATGCATTGTTCTATGATACGAAGAAATTTGCGTTTTGTTCGTCTTTACTCTTGTTACAGGAATATCATTTTCTTTGTATGCTAGCAATTTCTAATTTACATGTTTAGTGCATGCTATTGGTTGATTCAATATACATTCAAGTTTTGTATAGTGTATATAACAATGCTTGTAGGTTCACAATTTGTTTAATTTTTTATTTTATTTTATTAGTTAAACTAAATAAAACAAATGATAATTTGTTTTTTTTTCTTGTTATGGATGCATTTATTGGTGTTGTAATACTAATTTATCTGAAAATTTGAATTGTTTAATTTGTTTTCACACATTAACGTGTATGTTACTGTTTTGCTCATTAGTGGAGACAATTTATTTTTATAAATATTATTATAATTAATATAATCATAAGGGTTTAAAATTGTGATTATAGTTACAATCACGATTGTGATTTTGTCATGATTCTTGATATTGTAAAAAAAATTACAAAAAATGTGATTGACATGATTACAATTGTGATCGTGAAGTATTTATGATAAGTTGAAAAAATTTTACATTGTAATTGCAAGTTTGGTTGTAGACTATAATTAAAAATCATGATTATTGTACATATAAAAATAACATATGAGATAAAATAAAATTGTAGTTGAATGAAGCATAAAAATACTTAGTGAATTGAAAAGAGAACAAAACTAGTCAATAAAAAACAAAATTTGATAACGACTAAAAAATTAAGGACAACAAATTCAAACTATAAAAATAAAGGAGGTAAAAAAATTCACAACATCAAATTCATTCATCTCTTCATAACCTAAAAGTAAATCTTCTTTTCGTCTCTCAAGACAATTCTAAAATTGAATCAATAAAAAAAAACAAGAAATCATATAATTGAGTATCGATAGTATAGGAGAATAAGATTATATCATATAATTAAAAAAACCCACAAAAATAGGTCAATATATGATTTCAAAATTGATATGATTAAAAAGATTTCTAACCTTAAACTATATGATGCAAGTAAAAGAGTGTGTTACAAGATAATGTGGTATCAACAAATTGATATGTTAATTTATGTGAGTGTTTGAGTGATAAAATAACTAAAAGAATTTTTAAATTGAAAAAAAGAGTAAAAAGATATTTTAAATAAATTAGTAGGGATAAAATGAGAAAATAAAAGAAACTAGTGTTGGAACCAAAGACATCGACAATGTTTGACCTCTTAAAAATTTCATAATTTTGACGATAACAAATATATTAGTTTGAGTGAATTAGTATAAACTAGTGTTCTTCTATTACCTTTTCTATTTACTTCTCCTTGCACAATTTAAATGTTCAAAAGCTTTCAAACTTGTTTTGTGTTTTCATATGCTTTAAAGGGTTTTGCAAAAAAAAGTTTTGTAAAACCACACATACACACATACTATTAAACTCTCCTTCTAGTTGTTTATAACTCTTAAGTTGATATCAGGGTCTCCTTTATTGCTATGTCTACCTTCTATATAATATGTTATTTATTTAATGCAACAAAATATATATTTTTAATGAAACTACTTGCCTATTTTTTATATAATATATATTTCTATTTCAAATATTTAAATATAAGAGGATCTTATTTATTGTTTTGTCCAATGTCCATAAAATCTCAAGACTCACCATGTCGCTATACATTTCATATAAATTAATTATACCATTATAAATTTCATTATTTTAATAATGCATGTAAGTATATATATTTAATAAAATTCTTTGATATATATTGTTTCATTGGTAAAAATTTACTAATTTGATGTATTTTTATTTATATTTATTAATTTTTATCAATTTCTTCTATACTTTTTAATTGCTTGTGATTAGAGTTGTAAGACAGAGGATAACATGAAAGTTAGTCTACCAAATTGACTTGTTTTTCATATGATTACTAATTTGTTGATTCAATCCAACTCATCTAACATGTTGGATCGTGTAAAAGTGGTTTGATTTTTCCTTTTATATTAATTTATATATATTTTATATGTAAAAAATTGAAAAATTATCTATATTTTTTTAGTTTGGTTTAATGGACTGAACTAAATTAGTCTAATTTCTTTTGCACCACAAATTAAAAAGTCAAACTTAATCCAATTTATTGAGTTATTAAATAAGTCAATCGAATTGAACTTTGACAATTTTACTTATAATATATCAAAATAAAATCATATTGATAAACATCATTTAGATTTATTTATTTAATTATTTATTCAAATAAAGATCATTTAGATTAAGTAAAAATGTCTAATTTTTTTTCTTATTAATTAATCCACGTAAGTCAACTGAACAAACATTTTTGGTAACACAATGATCATAAATTACTCTAAACTAGCATCTAAAATTTTTATCATCTCAATTTAATAACTAATTTCTAGAAATATTTTATTTTAAAAGTAACAACTTGATAAAAAAAGAAAGAAAAAAAGTTATATTTTTAATTTATTTTTATTAAATATTTTTAATTGTATATTTAATTTAATTTATCCTAAAAAATATTAGTTTCAAACTTGCATTAATATTGAATCTTCAATTTACTATCTAACAATAACAAAAACTATACTAGAATCAAGGATAAAATATATATATATTTTTATTTCATTTTATCTTAATTTTTATTTTTAATTTCTCATAATTTGTTTTTACTGTCTTTAATCTCTCATAAATTATTCACCTTTATTTTTAGTCCTTAATATTAATTTTAATTGTTAAGTAATGATATGATAAACATAAATTATGTGTAAAAAAATACTTTGTGTAAGTTTTATACAACTTTTAACTACTATAATTTTCTAAAGTCCAAATGATTATTTTTGAAATATTTTCTATAAATTTTAAAAAATTAGTAATTGCAATTTTTATTTGTAATATTTGTAAAGATATTACTTTATAAAAAAATTTACAGTAGTTAAAAGTAGTGTAAATCTTTAATAAAAAATTTTAAACATAATTTTTATTTATTATATATTATTTAATAGTTAAAATTAATATTAAAGATTAAAAAAAAATTATAAAAATTTAAAATTATAAAAAAATAAAATAAAATAAAAGATAAAAATATACTCTGTTCTTGAATCAATTGTAACACAAGGTAACCATGAACATTCCTTTATTTTGATATTAGGTGTTCATGAATTTTTTCTTTATTATAATTCTTTATGTCCTTTCACGATCGATCATAACCCAAACTTTGTAGGTTTGTACGACAACCTGTTTTTTCAAGCCACCTGTTCCTTCATTATTAGCAAGAAACCACCCGTATGCTAACACCTGTAACATCCCAAAACATTTCGGTGTATTCCATTGTCGAAACCTGGGACCACATTATCTGTATTCTGAATCGCAAATTCTTTTTGAAGGTTAGATTTATCTTCAAAATATATTAATTTCATGAATAAAAATATTTATTCTTAACTTAACTAAACTATAATAATTTTAGTTTATTAAAATGTAATAAAACTTTATTTTTCCTTTTCATTTATTTTAACTGTAAATTTATTTAAAAATTCGCTTTAATTGATTGTGTTTGATCGAATGGAATCGAATCAAACGTGCTTTTTTCAATAATACATTAAAGAATTTCGTTACAGTCTGTATGCTTCATTCCCCAGGTTTTTTTAGTAATCTCCTATTCGCCGCATAGAATAAACAATGTTCATTTGCCGCATACAAATTAAATTATATTATATATCTCACCAACTCATAACTTTCATTCATTTTTTCATCAAAATTTAAATTATTTTTTTTTTCTACAGAATTCATCATCCATCTCCTAAACCAAAATTAAAAAAAAATAAAAATAAAAAATCAACAACTTTCTAAAAGAAGCCATCGATCATCTTGTATGGACAACCACACCACCGCGTGAAACGACGTCGTCGAACCCCACGAACCTACATTTGGCACCGCTCAAAGCAGACACGACCGTGGGAACCGGGTTTCCCTGAACCGGGTTCGCTGTTCTCCGATAAGAGCCGAACCACTTGTTTTGCATGTACTGGTTTTTCCTCCACGGAGGCACAGTTAACCCTCTTTTCCTAAAACAACGTTTCGCAACACCGCACAAGACCCGAACGGTGCGTTTAAGCTCCTCCTCCGTCCCAACGAATATTCGCGGCACATAGCTCAGAAACTCTATGTACTCACTCGTGGGCCTAGCGATCTCGAACTGGCCCACGAAAACAAGGTCCACGAAGTACCTCTTGTAACACGCGGACGGCCCAGATTGCACCACGTCGATAAACTCGTAGTTACCCGCGGTGGTTCCACCAGAAGAGTTCCACCGCGTTTTGCATATCGCCGCATTGTGCCCCTTCTCGCGCAAAAACGACATGACGTTTCGGCGATACACCAAACCGTTTTGTTCCTTTAAAAACGCGAACTTCTCCGCGGCCTCCAAAGCGTGCGCGAGAAGCAAACTTTTATAAGAGTCCGAAGTGGTGGAAGCGCTTATCATAAGTAGCTCCTCCACCGAGTTAATGCAATCGGAGACCGAGTCGACTCGCTCCGAGTCGAAATCGTTCCCCGCTGAGTTATTATCCGAGTCACCACTGTCCTCGAGGAAATCGTGCACGAGCTCGGAGAGACACGGCGAGTCTCCGTCGCCGGAATGTTCGCTTCCGCTGCTGACGTAGCTGAGTTGCCGGTGGTCGCCTCCGACGAGGCGCGCTTTGGCTTCGTCGTCGAACGGGTCAGTAACTCGTTTCTTTCTCGCTAAAACCACCATTGATTCGAGTTTTCTGGAACAATTTGGATCAGTTAATTATCAATTGCCATATTGTGAGATGGTTTGGGTTTAGGTTTGAGTGTATGAGTGTGAGTGTGTGGAAGTTGCTTATAAAGATGAAGGAATGCTGGAATTTTCTAGAGAATATTCGACGGAAAAAGTTTCAGGTTCGAAATTATTGATCTAATGTGTGTGGTTTGACTCGTTTGAGAGTTTGACGAAGATAAATAGAGGATATGCGGGTAGGATCCGAATGAGGGGAATGTAGATGCTTGGCATATCCATTTTTATTCGGGTCAAGTCTCGGGCGTGACGTGTGGAAGTGTGATTTCACCATTTGTGCGTGAGGGATGAGTGGGGTAGCACGAGCGTGGCACGTGGGTGGGTTGATTGAGACAGTGGTTGGATAAGATTATTAAGGGGAAGGGTGGGGTCGTTTAAGGGGATAGGGGTTGCCGTTTAGTGAGCCTGGTAGGTCATGAGACATAAGTTGTTCATGTGTGGCTTTATGTTTAATGGTTAATCATTAATACAAAGAATTTTTTTTTTTAAATAGAGTATTATAAGTATTTTTAGAATTAATTTTTAACTAACATTTTAGTATGCATACTGTATATGATAAATATTTATTTTTTATTGTAATGAAAGTTTATGATTAATAAATTTTTTAATAAATAAATATATTTGAATATATAAATTATATCTTAAATTTATAATAAAAATTTTATATTATGATATATGATTATTTTTAAATATTGACAATTTATTTTCATAAAAATCATGGAAATTTAATTTAGATATTGTTTTGGTACAAGCTTCCTCCACTGGGGTTGGAGATTGCCTATCCAAAGAACTCAATGAAGGTGTGTTTGTGTAATCTGTCTGGTCGCCAGGTTAACCTTAGGTTTTATGCAGATAACTAGAATTAAACTACCTCCAATCTTTCTGGGGTAGGTTTCTCGTATTGAAAGTCATTTTTCTCTTTGGATACCCCTGTGTTAGTGGATAAGGTAATGAGCTAGGTGGTTCAAATTTCAAATTTTCGACATTGTTTGCTAGTGTTCCCTATGTTTGTCAATAGCAAACAACTCACTCGAACATATCTTAGGATGAGGGACATTAAGGAATTGATCACGCACCAAACTATGAGGATACACGATCCTCTAGCCTTGAGTGTTGTGGTGCAAATGTTAAGGTATGGTTCATACTCTGCATCCCCTAGTTTGACACCAAGCTACGAGGATACAGAGATTAAAAAGGATAAATTAAAAAAAGAAAAGGTTAAATGATAAGTTAGTTATAAGATAAAGATAAAAGGTGTATAGTTTGAGATGATATTGTGAAATACACATCTAAAATTTAAAAGATAAATAATATTAAAAATGTGTAATTGAGAAAATGAGAAGAGACACTCACTTTTTAAGTCATGTATTATAATTTATAAGAATAAATTAAAATGGAGTTTTATCTTAATAATTTATGTCGTGCTAATCTATAAGATGAAATTTCAATTTTAGTCAAAGTTATCTGCGTTATGTCTTTCTTATTATGGGAGGTTTAAGAATGGGATTGCTTAATGATAAATGAATAGAAAAATGTTGTAGAAGAATAAGTAAGGATTTGAGAATTATGGCATTATCTTTTTTCCGAAGGAATATGCCATATGGATGATGATGATTGATGAGCGTGGTTAGTATATATCGTTTATTTTAAGTTTGGATATATATGAAGCAAGTAGGGAAATTTGGGTATGCAACGCACAGTAACTTACTCAAAATCACAAAGATCAGTGTTACCTTTGTCAATCTTTATGTTATTATTATTTTCTACTTTTAATAAAAAAAAAATTATAAGGAACATAAAGCATTAAAACGTGCCAAATTTTCTGATTTGACGCCGCTGTTGTAAACTTAATTTATTATGTGCTATTTAAATTTAAGATAAAAGATGCAAACACTTACTTTTAAGTAAGCTTTTAATACGACACTGTGTGGAATTCTTTTATATATAAAAAAAATGAAATTCCTGATAAGAAAATGGAGAAGTTTTTAGTTTATTATAGCTGGGATGGATACACTAACCTGGAAATTTTCAAATAAATTGGGAGAGAGCAAACATACATTTGACAAGGCACTCAATATCATAGATGGATCGAGAATATGTTGGGTCAATGTTGACATGGTGTCTGCCAAGTAGCATGGAGTAATATTACTATCTACAGTAGTAAAATATTTCTTTACTATAGACGATGTATTTTGAAATTTTAAAATTTATTTAAATATTATATGGTTATTCTTCATGGAGCTACTCCCACTAACAACGTGGGATCAAAAGAAATAAGTTTTTATTTATTTATCCACGTGTAAGGGATATATCGTTTCAATTGGAGCTGCACTCCTGGCCACACCTGAGCCCCATGCACCATTAAGAGCCTGATTGGTTGCGGAGAAATTAGAGCAAAAAGATGAAATTTGGTTTGATTTTTCTGAATTTGAAAGTAAGTTTTAATCTAAAAAAGTTTTTGTGTATTTGAAAATTGAATTTTGTTATAGAAAAGTTTTTGATTTCAAAACTGATTTAACAAATTACATGATTCAGTTATGAATTCTGAATTGTGTAATCGATTAACTTAATACCTTTTCTCTCACCAAACAACAAAATTGATCGTGTAACCGATTACCTTACAAGTATAATCGTTTACATAAATGCATTATGAAATATAACTTTTTTGGGCAGCATGTAATCAATTAATTCAATTTGTAATTGATTACATTAATTTGAATTTCTGATTTTACATTTTTTTAATTTTTGTAATCGATTGCACACTCAATGTAATCAATTAAAATAGTTAAACAATTTATTAAAAATGCAATTAACAAAATTTTGAATCATTCAAGAGCTAAATACACATGTCTAATTTTTTAGACAAACAATACAATGTTACATCTTTACATGTTTGACATGACATAATAAACAAAAATATGAGTCTTGAAGTCTTTCTTCAACAATCTCTCCCTTTTGGGATTTAGAATGTCAAACTTAAGCAACCTTTCTTCTAAGCTTTGATTGACCATCAACGTTGATATTGATATTGTGTGTTGTTCCTATTACACTTTGTAAAAACAAAATAGCTTTGCTAATATTTTCTAGTAAACATGATTTGATCATTTTATAATTATTTCATTTCACTTATGAAATCATATTATTAATGAAACAAATTAACAATCAGGATCCTATTAGTCATATTTTTTTAAAATTTTATTTTATTTTCTTTTAACATTTGACAAAATAGGATTATTCTTCTAAATTTTAACTTTTAGCAATTTCTTCCTTTATATCAATCAATTTCTCCTCCTATATCAATAAAAAAAATTTAATTTGAAATTATTCTCCCCCTTTTGGCATTTTAAAGCCAAAAGGAAAAAATAGAAAAAATAGAGAAAATAAAACCAAAAATAAAACAAAAAGGTACTATATTGATAAGATAAAAATCATAATTATTTAAATTAGATCAAGATTAGAAGATTACAAATCAAAATAAGAACAATTACAACACAAGTTAGAAAAAAGAAATTGGAAAGCAAAAACAAGTCAATAATCATCTTCATCATTTGTATATGGGATGTTCATTGCATCTAGTCACTCAAAAATGTTCTCAAAACATTTTTTCAGCTCTATATAGTCTTTCCTTTAGATGCACATCATTTCATCGACTTTAACAAGTATTATTTGCTCAAAGGGAGAAAGCAATTTTTATTCTTGTTCTTCAGCAAGAGCATCATCTTGAGCTAGCTAATGTTCCCCTAGTCCTTTAAGTTCACCCTCTTTTCTAGATTGCCATCCATCAGTTGTTTTAACTAGACAAATCTTTTTTAACACCTTTGTTTTCAATTCATGATCATCTCAGATGAAATCTAACAGCTCTCAATTGGTGCCAACCTTGAAGTAATCTAATACCCTAGATATAAACACTGCATATGAGCATTATAATATATCAACCTCTTTGTCTTGATGATTGTCTCAAGAATAAAAAATATCCAATCCACTTGGTTATTCCTAGTCATTGTTGCCATCAACATTAGATCCTCATCAAACATCTAAGCATGATTGCTCTCCCTTGCAACAAGAATCCACACAATTACATAATGTGACATATGATTTTTTATTGTTTGTGCTCCTATCCCGTAAGACCTCTTATTCCTTAATCTTTCTTTAGGATTCCTCAAAAAGCTTTTGTAAGTGAGAAATTTGTCATACTCGACATTCTCACTAATTAATCATTGAAGGTTAGGCCTTATCCCTCCAAGCTTAATCCCATCAACATTCATAAAAATACTTTGATCTAAAACAATATGCACCCTTTTGACATTTGAGCATAATATCCTATATTCATCTATGTATGTACAAGTATAGAAAACTTTTACCAAGTCAAGGTAAAATGTGCCTTAAAGCTGCACAAATTTTGTCAATCCTTGATCTTTCAAAATTGTAGGAAATTGGAATTGCTACTCCTTCAACTAGGCAAGATTAAATACCTTTAGAGTCATCAGATCCTTGTTGGCATAAGTCTCAAAATATAAGCGTTCTCGGTGCTCCTAAACATGGATTGTGGTATAATTTTGGAAATGGTGATCTTGAAGGAGACGTTGACCTTTTCTCTTTACTAGTTTCGATTTTGGGTTTGTAGTTTTGGTTTTGAATTTGGAGTTGGATTTGGGTTTGGGTATAGGTGGTTCTGCCTTTTTTTGCAATTGTCTTGAACAATTAAGGTCTTTGGTTTGCCATTTAAGAGATTTTGAGATAGTGATTCGAGAAAATAAAAGAGGATTTTGAGAGAGAGAGAACAATGTTTAGGGTTTGAATGAGGTTAGACATGTTCTTTTATCTTTATAAAAAGAGGGAAAATGAGTGTAAGTGTTCCAAAATATGAAATTCAAAGAGTTTTGAATGTTTAGATGTGTAATGGATTAAAATTTTGTGTAATCAATTACAAATTTCCTAGAAAATAGGTGTTTCATGATTTTTAACATTGTGCAATAGATTAAAATAGGTATAATAAATTAAAATAGATACACTTATGTTATGGAGACATTAGTGTAATTGATTACAAATTGATGTAATCGATTACATCGTTCTAGAAGTTCATATTAGGTGTTTGAAATTTTTTAAAAGATTGTGTAATCAATTAACACAAAGTGTAATTGATTCAAATAATGAGAATGAAAACATGCAAAACAATTATGTAATCGATTAAGCTTTGTTGTAATAAATTAAAATAGATAATATTCAAAACATAACATTACATGTGAAAACATATATGTAATCAATTACTAACCATTGTAATTGATTTAAAACAATCATAGAACTTTTCATGTTTTCATATAGTAATCGATTACAAAATGATGTAATCGACTAAAGTAGACACATGAAAAATATGTGATTGCTTATAATACATAATCTAATTGGTTAACACAAAGTGTAATTGATTAAAGTAGACACACAAATTTGTAGTTTTCATAAAATACGCAGTGTAATTGATTATAATAGAGACATATAACTATGTTGATTCACATAAAATAAGTGTAATCGATTAAAACAATGTGTAATAGATTAAAATAGACAGGTTCAAAATTTGATTTTTTAGTGAAAATACTTGTGTAATTGATTAACTCGAAGTGTAATCGAATATATTATGCAGAACTTATGATTTTTGTCTAAAAAACATGTATTTAATTCTATTTTGAACTTCAATAATTTTCAATATATAAAAAACATCTATCATCACATAATAAATCTCACACTCAGCCTGAGGTCTCAAGCTAAGCCTAAACTAAATTTGACATTCAGGCTAGAGTTGCAAACATGCAACTTGCGAGTTCTTTCAACTTGCTTACCATAGTTGTTCATGGCTTCCAAATGAAACCTAAGCATGCCATTCATTCACAAAATACTTCTATTGCAAGACCCGAGTTTCAATTGATCTAAACAACTTCTTAATCTCTCCCAAACTCTCAAAATCTCTACTTAGGACTCAAAGAGGAAACAAGAGAAACGGGTGAAAAAAACAACCATGGAAGGATGAGAAAGATAAAGAGAGAAAGCACTCACCTTTGGAACATGTGGAGATGATATCTTAGGGGTTAAGTCTTCAAGTCTCTACTCCATCTCCTTTACTTTTCCTCTTCTTCTTTTCTCCTCCTTCTATCTAGCTTTCCCTTTCTTTCTTCTTTCTCTCTCTAACTCTTCCTCCTCTCATCTATATAAAGTTGTGTGTGTATGTTAGGCTTGGTGGGCCTCAACCACCTTAGGCTTTGGCTTTTCATTTGGGTCATATTGTTCTACTATTGTTAACTCCTACTAAAAAATAATTATTATCAATAATATTTGTGGTTATCCTTTAATCATTAAAAATAAGGGTCACATTGTAAAAGGATGTCTTTTTAACATTTTTTTATTAATGTCCATAAATTGGGAATGTTACACCTATTGTCTAGACTTAGATTTGATTGTGTTTACAAAATAGAAAAAATGGAAGAAAATGAGTCCTTTAAGCTTTTTGGAGAAGAAAAATCAAATGAAGACTTCAATGAACTTGCAAGGAAGGTAGTTGCTTATTGTGAAGGACTACCTTTAGCTCTTGAAGTCCTTGGTTCTTATTTAATTAAGGAGGAAAAAGAAAGAGTGGAAAAATGTGTTGTCAAAACTAGAGATAATTCCCAACAATCAAGTTCAGGAGAAATTAAGAATAAGTTTTGATGGTTTATGTGATGGCATGAAAAATGATATATTTCTTGATGTATGTTGTTTGTAGACTACATACTAATATTGGAATAACAGTTCTCATAGAGTGTAGTCTCAAAAAATTGAAAAGAACAAAAAAGCTAAAATGCATAATTTTCTACATGACATGGGAAAAGAGATTATTCGTGAAAGTTCAACAAAGGAACTTGGGAAGCGTAGTCGATTGTGGTTTCATGAGGATGCATTTCATCTATTGACAAATAATACTATAAGTACATTAGTTTCATATGATATACATGTGTGGTAAGCCTTACAATTAAGTATCACTTTCTATTAAGCTAACAATCTATATTTCCAAATCTATTTTTCTTTGCTCTTATAATCACAAGGGACATAAACTGTTAAGGGATTGGCTCTAAAAATGCATTTAACCAATATAGATTGTTTTAAAACTAATGCTTTTGAAGAACAAAAAGATTAAGATTGTCGTAATTTGATCATGTACACCTCATTGGAGACTATAGTTATCTTTTTAAGGAATTGAGATGGGTTTATTGGAAAGGGTTTCCTTGATGTTATTTACCTAAAAACTTTGATCTAGAAGGTGTAATTGCAATTGATTTAAAACATAGTAATCTTAGACAACTTTGGAAAGAACCCAAGGTATATATTACATGTCATTTTCTATTAAAACTCATTTGGTTATTTAAAACAATAATTGTTTCTACTTACCAATATTTCATTTTCTTATCTAATCATTTGTCAAAAAAACTATCTTGATGTAGGTTTAGCATTGGCTAAAATTTCTCAATCTTAGTCACTAAGCTCATTCTCAAAGATTGTCCAAGTTTGTTCGAGGTACACCAATCCATTGGAGATCTATGCAGTTTTCTATTGATAAATTTGATGGATTGTACAAGCCTAAGCTATCTCCCAAGAGAGATATATTTGTTGAACTCTTTGAAAACTCTCATCTTATTTGGTTGTTTGAAGATTGACAAATTGGAAGAAGATACTTGCGATGGAGTCCTTGATAACTCTAATTGTTGAAAACAGTATCATTAAACAAGTGTCTTTTTCAATAGTAAGATCCAAAAGCATTGAATACATATCACTATGCGGATATGAAGGACTGTCACGTGATGTTTTTCCTTCTATCACTTGGTCTTGGATGCAACCAACAATGAATCCTTTATTTGGTATTTGTTCATTTCTGGAACTTCATCTATAGTTTCCATGGATATCTTGAAAAATTATTTGGGTGACACAGCACCAATGCTTAACAACCTTTCAAACTTGCAAAGTATTTTAGTGCAATGTGGCATGGAGTTTCAACTATTTAAACAATTAGGAACAAATACGGATGATTAATAAGGTGTAAATTTTACAGAATTCAAAATAACTTCATATATGTAATATATTTCAAAACATTTCTTGGAGTATTTTTTGATTGGCATTGGAAAGTACGAAGAAGTCTTCAATACTCTCTCCAAGTGCATATCTGACTTTTTCTTCTTTATCTATGTCGCTACTCATTTTATCTATTAAATACGTTAACATGAAATAATCCTAATGAAGTATCTAAAATAAACTTCAATACTCACCTTGTTTGAGCACATTTCCCTTCTATAACCACATGTCTCCATTTAAAAATTCCTGATTTTAATACTCAACAAGCCAAACAATCATGCTCATATTAAACACTAGGAAATTAATTTCCACTTTCTTCTTGCTACACTTGTTTGGTTTTTGTTAGATTCCCATTGATAATAATAAAAAAACAATTGAAATGTAAGTTGAAAAACTTGTATGTTGTAAATACAAATCCGTCATAATGATCTGCTGTTGATTACTCATATAGTCATATTTTAATTTATGCAATATGTTCTTTTCTAAACAATTCCCATTTTGTAATTTGGACTGACAAAATAATGATTGAAGAGGTCCATTTATGTATATGAATTTCATAAAATGACTAAGCTTTTTATCTCATGCTACAGGGATTGGCAATCAATTAGGCGTGTGGTGTTTTATTCCGAGGAGACAATTATCCATATTGGTTGGCCCAAACAAGTGAGGGACATTCAGTGTATTTCACTGTGCCTGAGGATTATCATGTGAAGGGAATGACTTTGTATGTTGTTTATTTATCAACCCCTGAAATCATGGCAATGGGATGTCTTATTAGTGTCTTAATTGTTAATTACACAAAGTGCACCACCATCCAAATACACAAGCAAGTCACAGTAATTTCCTTTATGGATGAAGATTGGTAGGGCATAATATCACATTTAGGGCCTAAAGACAAGGTGAAGATTTTTGTGACTTTTGGACATAGATTGGTGGTCAAGAGGACGGCTGTCTATCTCTTATGTGATTACTCAATTGACATTGAAATGGAGACTGTTGGTAAATCACCCCTTAAGAAGGTTTACAGCAGGAAGAGGAAAAGAATGGTAAGAGAATGTTAGAATCATAAGGATTTATTAATAACATTAACTATTTAGTGGACAAATAATTGTTATAAAAAGAGTAAGAATGAATGGGGAAGATAGAGTTACCACTCTTCCTTTCCCTACTAATGGGTTTACTAGCAGAGCCTTCTCTGGCACAAAATAAAATACCTTTGCAAGATTCATAAAGAAAATTCTAATTGTGGCATTTATAGGCGTTTTCTTTTCCTTTCTTTATTTTCCCACTCACTCACAACAAAAAGGAGTTTTCTTTCTCATTCCTAGAATGTTCTGGCCATTTGCTTGCCCTATTCTTGCCCTTTTATGTCCGACCGAGATCCAGCAGTCTTGTCTGCAATTCAATCCACGTAAATCTCAAAACCACGTGCATGTAGAGTTATTTGTGTCAGAGTCCACTACTATAAAAATGTGTGTTTTACATGTGGATTTTTTACGCAGGAATTTTCTATGAATTTTGCTTCTAATATATCTGTTTTATGTTTTGTTTATTGCAAAACAAAATTTGTAGGAAATTCTAAAAAAGAATTATTTTTCTTCCGAATATCCTGATAATTTAGGTTCGTATAAACAAATAATATTATTTTTGTAAATGGTGGGAAAATTCGCATTAGTTTAATATTTTACTTTTTCATTGATTTTTATTTTATTGTCTTCGTTCCCAACTGCGTCGTTCTTATTCTTATAAATTTCAACTCGACATCTGAAGGGTTCACTCTTATTCTAAATTTGATTTCCAAGAGAAGCAACAAGAAGAGTTTCATAAGAAAACTCACCAACAATGACGGGAATGTTTTAGAGGAGATCATATCTTTAAAAAATAAAATAAAATTACACATAACTTTTATATAATATTTTTTAATGATTTGTCAAATTTGACTGTCAATTCTTCTTATTTTTATTTTTATGAAACAAAATCATATTTAAGCCAATAATAGGAAAATGTCAAGACTAGGACTAGAACCTGGTACTACCCTTAATAATGCTAATTCACAGTTTGTCACTTACAGCATGTTTAGATAAATTTATACAAAAATACTTTTAAAAGATGAAACTAAAAAGAATTTTTTTTATAAACTAAAATTAATTTATATATAAGTTACAACCATTTTTTAAAAAAAATTATATGAGTGAATTCCTATAAATTATTTTATGTATAAATTAATTTTGGAATTTATTTTATTTTTTAAAATATATTTAGATAAACTTACTAAAATATGTCCTTATTCATATTTTATTTCGTTTCATTAAAAGAAAACACATACCATATATATTACATGTATCAATTCATACAATTGGTTTATACAGTCCTATTAATAATTTACCAATCGTATCAACGACTCACCAATTCAGTAGCCTCACTAAATAAATGACTAGTCTAGTTCGTAAGTCATTGTTGTAAAGTGGTGTGCATGAGAGAGACTTTCTGTGTTAGAGAGTGAGATACATGAGCGGGCGTCAGTTGTTAAAGTTAGAAAGTGCCGGAAAAGCAAGGAGAAAAAAGCATGAGAATTTTGAGTGGAAATATATAAATAAATAGATAGTGGAATAGATTACACTAATACCTATGAGATTTTATGAAATTGTACAATTTGTTTTAATATTTACTATAACATCTTTTATAAGGAGACATGGTGTAATTTTTTAAATAATTTTAAAAAATTAGTTAGTATAATATATAACAGGTATTAGTATATTTTTATAATAATAAAAAAAATGAATGAAAACGTTTTACACAATGTTTTTATTTTAATTATAAGAAATATAATAGCTTTTCTAAATGCATTAGTTACGTGTTTCATATGTAAGAGATTCGAGGAAATAGCTATTTTTGAATCCTAGCATCCAACACACAATGTGTTGTCTAAATTAAGATGTCATAGTCTATTTAAAAATAAAACATATTATATATATATATATATATATAAATGTGTAACACATTAAATTCATACCTTTTATCTTTTATATAATAAAAAAAATGTTTTGACACATTTTTTTTACCTAAACTAGGGACACTTTAGAAATTGTAATCATATACTAAATCATATTAATTAGTGAGATATTTAATAGAAATAAAGTTTTTAATTTATATTTATTTAAATATTTTATATATATTTTAATTATTATTTTTTAAGAGAAGGATAATAAATTTTAATGATATCATTAATGAGTATTTCAACTTATACGTTTATTTATTAGTTACTATTTATTTTATTATTATTATTATTATTATTATTATTATTATTATTATTATTATTATTATATTCCAACTTTGATGCAATATAGATGAGTAAACATATATACTTGGTTGTATAAAATATTTATTATTAATTAAAAAAAATATATGACTTTTTTATGTTGCATTATTATTTTATTATTTTAAAAATAATCAATTCTTCATTTATTATTTATTTTTATATATTTTAATATATTATAAATCAACCTTTTTATGAAGGTTGATCAAAACAATTTACATTAATATCATATTTACTATATATACTATTACAGCTTGATATTTTAAAAAATAAAGTTGTATTATATTATATTATATAAACAAATCATTTAAAGAATTATAATTTT
>JAMLFT010002793.1:0-23995 GCA_026544285.1 Pachyrhizus erosus | reverse complement strand
TAATATATTTTATATATTATTAAACTCAGGAAAAATATTAAAAGAAAGAAATTGACAATTAAATAATTAAATTTATATTTACTAATATAACTGAGTTCGTAAAATGTTAAACTTTAAAATTATTATAAATATTTTTAAAACTAAAAATAGTTGAACTTAAATTAGTAATTATAAAATTTTATTATCAATAAATAATTTCTTAAAAATAAATTATATATCAACTATTTTTATATTGAGTATATAATTTTATTTATAATTATTATGTATAAATTGAAATCTTTTCTCTGTTATCAAAAATTAAATTTTGTGCATTTCAATTTAGCCGGAAAAAAAAAAAACCATGTGTAAAGCTCCTAAATCCTCTACCTTATTTAATGAAGACACATCAGGCTTTTTTTTAAGATACTCACAAACACAAACATTGTTTATTTAAGGAAAAAGCTTATGTCTTAAATGACATTACACCTTTTTAACGGAGAGACGGGGATGTAGATATAGAATTAGGGACAGAGGATTTCCATCTCCAAAACTTATATTGAGCATTTAAGATTTTAAGGACGGGTGGTAAGGAATGTGTTACTTTTACAAGTTATTTTTGTACATGGGTCTTCATCATAAAAATAAAAGTAAATTATACTTGTTTTTATGTATTTTTAATAAATTGTTTTTTATATTCTTTCATTATTTGATCCTATAAAAAAATTTAATTATTTTTCATGTATAATACTAATTATAAAAAGGAAACCTATGATTATATTCACATGTATTTTCTGCAAATTGCACCCAATATTTCTCCGTTAATTTTATTAATATAATATTTATATAAATATACTAATATTTTTTTATATTGTGTTAGTCATTATATTATTAAATATAATATATTCGTTAAATTTAATATATGTAATTATAATATATGTATATTAAATGAATAATTTTTAATTGAATTTATATATATTATGAAATTATTATTAAATAAAAAGTAATTATAACAAAGTTTAATACATACTTATATATATTAAAAAATTATTTTTTTTATTATTTTTAAAAAATAATTTATAAATATACTTTAAAATAGAAAAATTAAAATGTATGTTCATATATATATATATATAATTTACTTTCATGATTTCTATTTGACTAAATTAAATTTGGTTTAAAATTATCATGTTTATATTTACATTATGAGTTGAATTTTAGTTTTATTGAGAATTATGATATCACAAATATTAAGAAGTGTTTAATTAATTTTATTAACATAGTATTTATATAAATATCCTATATTGAGTAAATTATTCTTGTCTCGTTATGCTTTTTGCAAATTGTCTCTATTATCTTTAAGTTTACAATCATTAACTACCTTACAACAAAGGAGGTAAAACTAATGTCAAATAATGCAAAAATATCAATCACAATTCACATAAAACACAACGAGTGGGGATGTAATTTACCTTTAAAACAATCAACCTTTCAAATATCCCTCCAACAGAAAATTATCTACCATAAATTAGTATTTGTCAAACAGCAATTTAAAGTGTATACAAAATAAATAATAAAAGTGAAAGCTACTTTTCTTTTGGACCTCCACTTCCTTAAAATTAAGACAAAACAATCGATGAAAGAAATAAAATACTGAAATGAAATAAGTTATCTTACTTTGTGTTTCTAGATGAATCAGTCAAACCCATCCAGCCATCCCAAATATGAAGTCATTTCTGGAAAATGTATATGTATTTTGTAGTCAGAAATTGAAGATTTCAAAGCCGAATCCACCGAGTGGTGATCCAATCAGAACCATGATATTATAGTGGGTTGATTTTGTTAGCCCGTAGTTCTCCTGCTTCAATTCAAAGGCCTCCTAATAACAAAACCATATTTGCTACCCCTTCTGAAATTGAGTGAGCACTGAGAAGTGAGGTATCATTCTTTCAAACCACTGTTGGATGGAGAATTTTGATCATGACTATAATAAATCCCAAGTGTAGCAAAAAGAAGACACGTGAGGGTTAAATGGAAAGGTGTTTGTCATATGTGGAACGAAGGAGGTGTGCAAGGGCATATGCTTTGGAAGATGCTATATCAGGAACCTCCATTTCACTCTATATCACTTTAATTTAAGTTCCCTTTAACAAAAAGTCACCCCCCAATACCACACAAGGTACTTAAGTCATATCACTCCTTTATTGCCATTATGACCAACAAAGAAACAAATCCTATAACAGCCAATCCTAGCTACAACTTCAAACCCTCTCTGAACTGCACCACCCCATCCCAAAAATGTAACACCCCTTTGAAACCCTTTCTCAGCCACCCCTCCTGCCACATGCCATCACCTCCTTACCAATTTGGCAGTGAGGGTGGTGGACATGGGGATGGTTATTGGTGGCTATAATGGTATCCTCCATATCTTTCCATGCTCCTTTTCTTTCAAGGCTAAGCAAAAAGCCCTTCTTGAGGGCGGTTTCTCTTGGAAAGGGCAACTTCAATCCTTTGGCAATTTTCAACTCCTCCACCTCACTTCACTCTTTGTGATTTGGGCTCTTGAGGCACCTCTCAGAATGGCAACACCATGTGTACCGTACTCTCTTCTAGTTTTCTCTTGTAGGACAAAATTTAGATGCAGTTTCTTAAATGTTATTGGTGTTGTGTTTTTAAGCAAAATTGAAGTTTTACTTTCGTAGTACACAAATAACCAAAGTAAAACTCTAATACTGATTGAAAAACCACATAGAAAAAAACACCTTAAGAACTGTATGTAAGTTTTGTCCGATCTTGTAATCCTTATTAGTGATATCATGATTTCAACTGAAAACTATGTCTATCAGTATGACCATGGTTCTATAGACTATATGTTATCTAATAAATGTACGTTTGAATAGGCCTTTGGCCAAAGTGTATTGCTGTGTCGCTGATATGGGTATGGGTAAATTTAACTCTAGTCATGTTATTTACTTACTTTGCAAGTGTCTTTGCATCTTACATCATTATTCATTTACTCTATAGCACCAGATTTGTTATTTTATTTTTTTGGATAAATTAACTATATATATCATCTGATTTTATTGGACACGAGGCACAAACTACTGCCATGTGCTAATCACATGGAGTATATAAAGAAGGCCCCCACTATCTAGTGTTTGTAAACGTGTTCTGCAACACATCTTAGCTAACAAGGAGCATATATTATCCCTTCGTACGGAGTGATAGATTAGTGTTTTAGTGCTTCATGTTTTCTACCTTCATTTTCCTTGCTCAGAAGATAACTCGCATAAGGTTGGACCATTTGTTTGTCCTTTTCTTTTTACTAATTTTCTTTCCATATTTATTCTCTCTTTCTTGTTCAGTATATCTTCAAAAATTATTAACATGTGAGTTTTAGTGTTCGTTAGTAGGCGACATGGTAGCTGATGATATTCATTCAATTCATACGTCAGTGATATCAACGACGTTAATTACAAAATTCTACACTAGCTATTGGTTGAAACTTATGCAGAACACAAATCAAATTCGTTAGCTATTAGTCAATTACAAGGGAAAGCGGGACCCAAAGTAATCTCAGCATCTTTGCAGTTATGTCCAAATTTGGATCTAATCTAAATTCTAAACTCACTCATATTACAAAGTCGAAATTAATTATATGATACTTTCTCAGCAACTTTGCGTATCTAATACTTCGCCTGTCTAGTTAGACACTTTAATTTCCAAATAACTAATCTCACTGCGTTTCAAAATGTATTATTAGTGCAAAACTAATTAAGCAATCACCTGCGATATTAGATATGAACGGAAATCAGAACGTGTGTGTGGATATCTATAGGACTGTGACTGTGTTTGGTTTGGTATTGAATCACGTTCAACGCCAAACTCTCTTATAGAAATCATGTTCGACGTGTTTTGAACTTTTCTGTAAAATAAATACACACTACATTATCTCAAAATTAAGTAAAATTTATTTTCATCAAATTAATTATAAATTAAATGGCTGATATGTGTGTTCAAATTAGTCTCAATCATCTAACATGTTATTTGGTTTAATTGAAACTGAACTCCGATTTTTTAAACAAGTTCTCCGATTCGAATTTTATGATAAAAAAATTATATTAAAAATGAAAGATTTGATCAATCATAAATTTTACCTTGGAATGCACGTATGGTAGAAGGATTTGATTCTAATGTGCAGCTAAATAGGCAATAAATCAATTGAGAGGAAAACATGAAACATCTTGTCCCGTCACATGAGATGGTCTTAGAAAGCATATTATGTGAGAGGTGAAGACTATTAACCTCATGTTGACATATAAGGTGCTTCCCTAATTATAAAATTCTCGCAGAAAATTTAATGTTAAAAATAATAATAGTAATAATTATTATATATTGTGTAGAAACTCAAAAAAGTAATAAATTAAATTATTAAACATAAAACAATTAAAAGATAGAAAAATATGTTAAATTAAGATATTAGGCTAAGAAAACATTGATTAAGACACAATTAAGTCTTAGTCAACATAAGTCAAAGATTATGCAACATAAGTTAAAGAAAAAATATTGACAAATTAACTTATTAAGGATGTTTTAATAAATAAATCAAAAATTAGTTTAAACTTAATAATTAGAATTTTAAATTTTAAATTAATTATTTAATGAATTTAAACCTAATAAAATTAATTAAAATAAAATAAGACTTAATAAAATTAGTGATTAAAATTGATAATTAAGCTAATTAATATTTGGATATTTTTATTATAATATAAAGTTAGGGTTTTAATGACTCAAAAAATTAAAGTAAAATTAAATATTCTAAGATGATTAGTGACTTATTATTAAAATTAATTAAATTTTATGTTATTAAATTCAATTTAAAAAGAGAACTAGATAAAAATTAATCAATCTGTTTAGTTAAGTGATTTAATTAGCTATTAAAGGGACTATAAACAGAAAATTAATTAATTTATTAATAGAAATATTAAATAATTAATGAAGGATTAACTAAATTAATTACTAAATATAAGAGTTAGATGATAAAAATAGAACTATATGTAATAGGCTAGTCAATGAAATTTAAGCAAAACGGTAAAAATTGTATTGACAAAATTGACACAAAATTGAGGTGGACCCAATTTAAAATCAAATAAAGACATAGAGAGAGGGGAGAGGGGCACCAAAAATTTTAGAAGGTATTAAGATAGGTTTTTGTATTTTTAAGTAAAAGATTAGGATAGAGAAAATTCTTTGCAGCCACCAAAAGTTTCATACCATTTTTCACTCTCAAAGGGCTTTCTTCTTTCTTTCTATTTCTAAAATTTCATCCTCAAATCCTAGAACATCTAATCATTTGACTAAAGAAAGCTTCAAGTATAATATAGAGCAATCAAACAAACTTTCAATCAACACTCATTGTTAAGTATTTTGAAGCTACGAAAAAAGGGTATGGATGTCCTTACTTCAAATTTGTTTGATGATCATTTTTATGATTTTACTGTGTATTTGGTTTTATTTGTGTATGAATTTTCGTGTTGATTTGATAAAAATAAGGTAAGAGTGATAACAAGTAAAGTGATGATAGGTAACTACTGTTGTTTTTTATTTTTTAAAAATATGTGAGTTAATTATGTGTGACATGATAGTATATTTGAAGTTTTTAGGGCCTTCGAGTCCATCTTTAATTCTTTTGGATTTTTTTTTAGTTTATTTACTATTTTTAAGTTAATTTTTTAAGGATGTTTAATCTATATACAACCTTAGAAAAATTATATAAAATTATTTTGAAGAAATTTTTGAAAACTAAAAATATCTTAGTGATCCTTAAGGTATGATGGTGCTCTATGAATTATCTGGTATTTAATTATGAAGTTTTTCTATTTTTAACATTGATCTTGTTAAATTACTAGAAATTTGTCTAAGAGCTAAAATAAATATTATAAAATAGTTTTAGCAAACATTATGAATTGAGAAATTTATTGTGAGCTTATGATGTCCTATAGGTCTATTGGTAATTTATTTAGGATTTTTGGAACTTGTTTAGTATTTATTAAAAATGAATAATCGAATGCTCTATTCTAGACAATTAACTTTGAGAAAATATAAAATGATGGTAAAGAAATTTTTTTGGACTTGAGAAAAATCATAGGAGAATTTAAGACATGTAGAATGACCTCTATAAAAATTTGGACCATTGAATTTGAGTAGGCATTTTTAATATTTCTTAGAACTCAGAAAATAATGAATAAAGAGTAAGTGAAAATAATTAAAAAAAAAAACTATACTAAATGTTAGAAATAAATTATGAGAAATTATTGTTGTGGATAATATGTAATAAAAAGTTGATTATTCAGCATCATGATCTATTGATATGATTTTCTATTTTTCATAATTAATGGGTTTTTTAATATTATGTGTATATGTATATTTAATGATCAAGTGATATGTTAATTATTATTTATTAATGGATAATTGTGATGACAAAATCCTACCTTAATTTACATTATAATATGATGATCTAATTATTGACTTTGACTTTGATTATTGACTTTTAAATTTCTTGATTTATGGACTTTGGATACTAGAAGGGAAAATGTGTGTTGTGTATTCAAATATGATGTGTGAAATTGAATGATTTTGGATCATTGGATAAATAAACTCTAAAAAAGGGAGTGCATTTAGTAAAATGAGGTTGAATTCAAGTAAAAATATTTTATTCACTACGAAAGTAGTGAATTAAAAGAAAACATATAGTGAAAATATAATAATTGAATGAAACAATAATAATAATAGGAAATAGGGCATACACATAAGATAATTGTAAACGTGATGAAAGACGAACAATATGTGTGCAATGAATATAAAAGAATACAACTTAGTGATTATAAAGATACATCTTATCTATGTCTCAAACCATTATTCACATAGATAATTATAAGACTCACAATAAAATTTTTTATCAAATAATTGAAACTAAAGAAATTATTGTGTATGTAATTAAAAAAAATATGCATATGCATCCATGATATAGTCCTTATTTTAATTTATTTGATATATCTTTCTCATTTTCTAATTTTTTTCAACTTAGATTATTTTAAAAGGTAAGATTTTATCTATAATAATTTTAATCAACATAAGACATTCTTTATAAAATAAAGTTGATTTATAAATAATAATATTTTTTTACGTAAAAGGTTAAACTAAGTTGCAAAAAATGCTCTTTTTTTTTCAATGAATGGTTGTCTATTTATTTAGTGAAGATAATCCTACAAAGCTCCCTTTTTTTTCCATACTAAAACTTGTAACATTTTTCATATATATATATATATATATATATTTGAAGTTGTCAAAATAATAATGTAGGTAATTCTTTCTGTATCTTTTGATTGTTACTTTAACGAAGATAATTATTCACTAGAAATACATTTATTATTGGTAAAAATAAATTTATTTTAATAGATAATCATTAATGGACCAAAATCCCTTGACTTGAAAAGGGAACAAATTTAAGTGCATTTATCCAAAACCCTACTTACTTACATATATTTTTAATAATTCATCATTGTAAAATAAAAATTTCTTCCTTCTCCATTTTTATAAAAAGGATCGAAAGCCCATGTGAATTACGTCCCATATTTAATTAAGGTAAAAATCTATTATTACCACTTAGTAAAAAATTAAAATCCTTCTTGTCATAGAAATTTTATTTGGGCCTTTAGTTAAAAAATCTAATACCAAAATTTTTTATACAGACAGAAATGATTTGCAATTATCTAATTATTTTTAGTTGATAAATCATTGTTAAGAAAAATTGTTGAGACAAAGAAAAAAAGAAAAAATGATAAGGATGCAAAATTGATTCTAAGTTTTTGTTTATGTTAACGTAGAAGTAAAAATATATGTTTATAGGCAAAGTATAGCATGAGATAGTTTAAGAAGTTTCCGAAGGTGGGAGAGTGTTTTTCTAGCGTTAGATTTATTAGTTATTAAAGTGAAGGTTTAGATTTTTTTCATTTTATTTTTATTTTATTTTTCCCAAATGGTCCCTGCTCCCTTCCTCTTTTGTTCGATTCCACTGTTGCGTCCCCACCCTCTGTTTCCTCTAACAGCCGCATCAACGACACCCTGCATGGTGTCTCTGGCAGTTGCAGTTTCGTTGAAAGGTTGCATTGAACAACATTGTACGGGATGTTTTAGCCGCAAAGGTAAAGGTTGGATGCGAAGGAAGAAGTTAGAATATGGAACAACATCGGAGTTACCAAAATTGCACCAGAGAGGTTGTTGCACCAGGTTAGATTTCAACTATTTTGATAGATGATTAGTTAAACGAAGAGATTTTTAACTGTTGAAAGCATTATGACTATGATGGAGGCTATGCAGGTAGTCTAAGTTGGGGAATGTAACAGAGATAAGTTATAGAAATTGTTGTGAGAGAAATCCAATTTTCAAAGACGGTAGAGGGAGAAAACTGGAGAGGTGGTTGTTATCTCCCTCAATTTGTAGAACAACATACTCACCAGAACCATGTCAGACCTCACTTTTAATCTCAAAAGCCTCTTCTTCGATAACAATGTCTTCATTGGTTCCAAGATCTAACCCTTTGGTTCTGCAAGTGAGTTTTTTGGTTTGTGGGGAAATCTGTAGTGACCACAGATTCGTTAGTGGGTCGATAGAGAGAGATTGGGAGTAAGAGAGAGGGGAGGGGCATAATTGAAAAAGAGATGAAAATAAAAGAAAATAATATTGATTAAAAAACTTCAACCATGCATTTAAAAACAAATTGATTCAACGATTAATATTAAGTTTCTCACCATGGAAGATTTCTCAAGCTGTCCCATGCTAGAATCTGCCTTTGTTTATAATGAATCCATAAGGCACACGTTTAATACTCATTAAGATCTTTTTATCAGTTTAGTTTTCATTTTTTAAATTGAGCAAGTCACAAAAAATGTTATATTTTGTGTACTAATATCTTTTTGGTTTATTATTCTTGACATACCTAGTTATGTAGCTATTATTTTGGTTTAGGATTTTGTATGTTGAAAAATTCTCTTTGATATAAATATATGAGGTTACTTGAGATTGATGTATGACTCTTAATCTTAAAATTTATGAGTAATAATATCATATATGTATTTGATGGTTAAAATGTAATAGTTAAGGATAATAATTCTTAAGATGTTACATCTTTTATGGACAATGTTGTCACTCTCATATGAACAAGTAATAAATTTTCAAATTATCATTATACTTACTATATGTTGCATTTATATTAAATATATTCTTGTATTCATATAGGAATGTCATGAGTTAAAGGTAGTGGATGTAAAGAGATAGAGTTGCTTTTGGACAATGAGCAAGTACAAACCATACTTCAAACATTTGAGTTGATTCCCTTTCTATGTGAGATATGATTTGAAGATCATAAGATTTTAATATATATTGGAAGACTTGAGTTTTAATAAAGACTTCACACTAGTTGTGAAAGGTTATGCCAAACTTTTTAGTTAGTGCTTATGTTTGTTAGGTCTTGATGTCTTTATTTTATTTTTATTGATTTTTTTATTATAATAAGAGTTTTAGATTTTTGAACTGCATGATAGTAAAAAATAAAATTATTAATAAAAAATATTAAAAATTAAAAAAAAAGTTCAAAAAATTTAAAGATCAAACAAACATTAAATTCTTTTTTATTTAATCTTTATAATGATTTATTTTATTTTAATATTTAATTTAAAATTTTGAAAAATAAACTTACAACATGATATTTTTAATAAAATAATACTTTTAATAATATGATATTTTATAATAATAATTCTTAATAATATCATAATTTGATATTATAATAATTGAAGATATAACAATCATTAATTATATAAAAACCTATACAACATATCGTTCTTTAAATTGATTATTTATCTTAATTTTATTGACCTTATAATATCATATAAATTTAAACACTTTATGTAAATTTTTACTAATAATGAATTTGTTATAATAACTATTTAACTTAATTTTATGTGTTTTACAATTCATTATTTTTTCTTTTATAACATAAAAAAATATTTTTTAATCTTAATAATTTTTAAACAATAATACTTATATAAATATCATATTATATACTCTAATAATAAATTTTATAAAATAACATTATTTAACTTAAAATAAGCCACATAAACAATAGCATTAAAAATCACCTTATTTTTACTTCTTAATGGCCATAACCATTGACCAAACAAAAAAAAATATAATGTAAATGTTCAAAAAAATTAAAATTATAATGAGTAAATTGTAAAAAACAAAAAATATTTAAAAAATATAAAATAATCATATAATAAAGAGGAACAATTTAATAACCGTGATGACCATTGACCAAACAAAAAGAAATATACAATAAACATTAAAAAAATAAAAATTATAATATGAATATATTATAAAAAAAAAACAAAAAAAATGTTAAAAAATATAATAAAAAGGAGAAATTGAAGGTAGAGCTCATCCCCACACATGATCCGCACCTCCTTCCCTTTTTTGTGAGCTGGTCAGTTACTTACTCACTCACTTCACTTACCAGCATTGAGTCAATGAGTCAAGCTCGTGGACCCCTCGTCCCCAACCTCTCTTCCTCTTCTCAATCCAACTCACTTCTCTCCCCAAAACCCTACCTCTCTCCGATTCCCATGTCCCCTTCCTCCTAATTCCCCCATGGAATCCGCCACCACCGCTTCCCCTGATTCCCAAAACGACACCACCAAAACGCCGCACCCCCGAGTGAACGGCTACATCGTTTACACTCGCCGAAAGCACACCCTCCATTCCCATAATGACGCCGCCAAGAGCCTCATAACACCCCAAATTAAAGTCGAGAGACACGCGCTCCGGGACGATGTCGTTTTTAAGCGCCCCAAACTCGAGTCTGATGAAGAATTAGCGAAGGTGGAGAAGAAGATCGTCGTGGTCAACAAGAAGCCCGTCACCGTCAAGGAGCTTTTCGAAACGGGCTTGCTCGATGGGATTCCTGTCGTTTACGTCGGTTGCAAGAAGGTTCGTTTCGGCATTGTTGCGTTTTTATTCTTTTGTAGTTGATTGTGCCGTGCTACGTGTCCGAACCATATGTAATCTTAATTTTAGATATGGTTCGGGCGCATCCTTGACATTTACCAAGTGCATTTTCCGAAACAAAATCTAATCTTATTTTTATTTCAGAAAAAGAACTTGGTTGGTTAGTGACTGTACTTGTTGACTGAAAAATTGCCTCACCCGTTGCGGGATGCGTTGATAAAGGTTAATATTATCAATGCAGTTTAAATTTGAGAAATTGTTTAAGTAATTTTTTTTTTTAAGTTAGAGAGAAATAGGTAGAGTAATGAAATGTGATGAATGATGTGATGGAATTACAGAGAGAGAAAAGATAAATTATAAATTTTGATGTAATAATTTTGTTTATCAGAAGAATAAATAATCCCATGTGTTTATAACAATTACAAATATACGTCATGCTTATTATATCTGTAGTCATTTTTGACTGTGTGGTTGATAAAGTAAAATTTTTTTATACGGACAGCGTTTAGTGATTAAGCTCTTGGAAGAATAGTATGACTCTTCAAGTTTATCCTCTGCTAAAAGGATTTTCATTATTATCTGAGTCAATTATATTTAAGCACTTTCGGCAAGATTAATTAATATAATGTCGACTTTTTTTAAATAAGGTGCCATCACCTAATTTAATGATACGGTAAAAAAATTTGATTGACATTACGTCGAAATTGAACTCTTACTAATAACCTTTTTATAGACAGGCTTGACTCATTCTAACATTATTTCAAAATTATTAGTATCTTGTTTTTGGTGTTTTGGTCGGTGGTCACTAGTGGTCTATTTTGAAGTATGGTTTTCATGAATAAGTATAGTGCCACTGAGTTTAATGATGGTATGCTGCGTTTGAATTGTAGGATTCAACTACGGAATTGCGGGGTGTAATTAAAGATGGGGGGATCTTGTGCTCATGCCGTCTATGCAATGGGAGCAGGGTGAGTTATCATTGTCGTTTTGTCTTTGGGTCATGCCGTCATGGGTACCCACTACTACCCAGTGGTTCCTTTGGTTCGAGAATACCCTTTCATTTGTTCTTCCTTGTTCCTGTTGCCCATGTAGGTTATTCCACCTTCCCAATTCGAGATTCATGCATGCAACATATACAAGAGGGCAGCACAATATATTTGCCTTGAAAATGGGAAGAGCCTGCTTGAACTATTGGGAGCATGCAGGGCAGCTCCGCTACATACTTTGGAGGCGACCATTCAAAATTTTATTAATTCTCCGCCTGAGGAGAAATATTTTACTTGCAAAAGTTGCAGAGGTGAGAGCTTTGCTTTTGTTATGCTTGTTGTTCAGTTGTCACTCTGACCATAGTTTGTGTTAAAATCATAAAACTAAACAGGAAACTAAAGATTATATAGTGTTTATTGTATTTTATTTTGTCGATTGCCTTGGATACTTATTGGTACTATTGTTAATCGCACAGGGTGCTTCCCTTCTTCCAATGTGGAAAGAGTGGGGCTTTTATGTCTATCTTGCGTGGAATCAAGGAAATCTGAAAAAAGTTCTATTCATGCTGTTGGCAAAAGAGTCAGGTATTCATTTCTTCTGCCCGCTGAGTTTAATTGGTAATTTGCTGTCTTTGTTGAGATTTTGAGAAACCATGCCCTATTATTATTTGTTTATTTATCTTGTAATGTTGGTAATAAGCTGCGACTTACTACTTACCAGAACTACGGCTTTTGAAGAATAGAAGTTAGTGTTTATTGAAATGCCACATAGTATCTTTATCCTTAATATTTGTTTTTAGAGTAGTAAACAGAATTTGACAAGTTACAAATTCCAGAATCAAGTGATGACAGCTCAAGTGTGAAAACCACTTGTCTTTTAATAAGAAGTTAGTGGAGGAAGGTAGTGTTAACCTGATTTGATATGAGATGTCCAATAAGGATAGAATAGTTGGTAAAGCAGTCTTGGGTGAAAAAAAACTTTTGGACCGAGATAAGGAATCTTGGTGGTGGAAGGAAAATGTTAAAGAAATGGCATGAAACAAGAGGCAATATTTTAAAGCTTTACCCAAATGCAATAAAGCTAAAAATTGGGCAATGTATTGTAAGGTTAGAAATGAAACAAGGAGAGTTGTGAGTGAGACATGATCCAAAGCTTTAGAGGAGTTTCACTGTGATCTTGAAACATAGAATGACAAACTCAAGATATATAACCTTACCAAAAATAGGTAATGAATTTGGATTTATAATGTTTACTATAGAAGCTAAGGGAAATGTTGTAGAAGGCTATGGAAAAGAAAAATGTTTGCCTGACTTATATCTGAGCTATACAAGACATATAATGAGATGATTGCTAGTGTGAGAACTTCTATAAGTGAGAGTAAGGACTTTCCTATAAGGATAGGTTTGCATTAAGGCTTAACCTTGAGTCTTGTTTAATCTAGTCTTGAATATGCTTACTAGAAACATGCAGAGCATTATCCCTAAATGTATGCCTTTTGTGAATGATATAGTTTTGATTAAAGAATCAAGAAAATATATTAACTCTAAATTTGAGCTTTAGGGGTGGTTTGGTACAAGGAAAGTTTTTACATGTCCAGGAACCACGATTCCTAGGAAACATGAATCGTAAAAATCATTATTATTGGGAATAACTAAAATCTATTTGGTTGGTCATAAATAATTCTGAAAATGTTTATATTTAAAGAGAGTAACATGATACTTTTACCAACCATTTTAATTATTTACCAAATGATCTAATAAGAGTAACATGATATTTTTACTATAGTAAAAATTAGTTCAACTCAAGAAAGTTAGATTCCCACCTCTCCTATGGAAAAAATTTAGTGGGAAACTTAATTAAAAAACGATTCTTGGGAATGTTAGATTCTTGGGAATGATTTTTAAAATACGCATACCAAATGTAGAAATTTAGCATTCCTAATCTAAGATTTTCAGTAAATTTAAAAGAATTTCTCTCCCAAACACCCCTTTAGAAACAAACATTGGAATCAAAGGTTTTTCACTTGAGTAGGGATAAGACAAAGTATAGGCATTACTATTTTAACAAGAAACAAGAGAAAGGATGTGGAGGTAAAAATTGGAGATGATGTCTTACCTTAGGTTTCTTAATTTAAGTACTTGGGATCAATATTATATCAATATTACTTGTAGCCAATCTCACCTAGTGGGATGAGGCTATTGTAAAACTTTTAGTTATGAATGTTCATTTTACATTTTGCTTATGAATACAGCTGCTGTCTATCAGATATAGTCATTATAGGGATGATAAAAACAAAATGTAACAGGTAACTTTTAAAATGGAATAATAAAGAAAAGAGAAAGCTCTTAATTTGGTCCTCCAGTGTTAGATGTGTCACCACAGTACTCCTTCAAAATTATGATAAAAAAATACTAGATTAGTTCCCCAACGATTTAAATCAATCAACACTATATTAATCCTCCAAAGATTTAATTTGGCACTGAATTGGTTGTTCAAAAATATAAACTGCCACTGTATTCCTCTTTATGGAGAACTAATGTGGTGATGAAAAGAAAATCTCTAAGAGACTAATTTGGTGACAAAATCTTTTGATGACTAAATTGTTGACAAAAAAGAAATTTGAGGGACTAGTTTGGCAGCCAAAATACTTTTTAGGATTAATGTGGTGACACATAATTTCAGAAGACTAAATTGAGTGTTTTCTTGAAAGAAAAATGAACTTCCTCACTACTAATTAGAAGATGACAGTTTTTTATTCTAGCTTTTCTTGAATGGGATACGATTTATGAAACTGCTAGCTTGCTTATTTTACTGCTTATCAATCTACTGAATGATAATTGCTTTACTAGAAGGCTTCTCATAAAATAATTCCTTCTTATCATAAAACAAAAAGTCACTCATTTTTTCAATTTTTGAAGGACATGTTATAATTTCAGCATCCTGAAATAATGACAAAGATTGGGATGGCTCAGAAACTTCACTCATTTCTAAGTCACTGGTAGTGGTTGACTACCAGTTTGTGTGGTCGATCCACTGATGTTATAGAATTTTAATATAAAGCTAATAATATCTTATTCTTAAGGCAATGTAATAACTTAAATTATGTGAACAAAATAAAACCTGATCATCTGACTAGATATATCTTTTTTCTAGTTTAAAATGAAATGAAAGTGAAATAGGCACAAAATTTTGAAACCAAGTGTATTGTGCAATGAAAAGATTTTGAGCCCTTTCCACTCTCTAACTTTCTTTTCTTTCATCATTGCATTACACCGTTCCAGGTCCCCTCGGCCAGTATTATTCTCCCGTTCATGTTCATGTTGTACTTCTGAACTTTGTATCTCTCCTCAAACTAAGAAACAGTGGAAGACAAGAACAAAGTTGGTATTTATATCTATTTCATTTATACTGTATAGGATGCAAATTTAAAAAGATTTTGCATAATTAGTTTGTGCTAACTAACAAACTGTGGTTAATTACTTTTGAACTTGATGGATTTCATAAAAGAAATCTCTTATTATTTGGTCATCTGCTTTCTTGTTGCTATTTATATATTTTTTAACTGACATGCCCTTGAACAAATTATAAGTTTATCAAAACTGGTTAGCATCTCAAATTCTTCCAAGAGTGTTTCCGTGCCTGTTCTAATTAAGAAGAGAAGCCTGTTCAACATGGAGACAGTTTTTTTTGTTTAAGCATTCTTGATATTATTAGGATAACATAATTGCACATTAGATTGTTTACAACTAAGTATTCCCCATCCACGTCCCCCCACCACACTCTTTTATTGTAATTACTTGTTTGTTACTACTAGGTCATCAAAACTGTCGGTAAAATTGAAGACTGCTCCAATTACATCAAAGTGTTTATCTCCACAAAATAAAAGTCAATGGAGAATCTCTAAAAGGTTAGTTCCTTTCTGCCTCTTGTGTGTATATATATCTGCCTGTAATTCTTTATGCAAATCTTCTTTAGTAATGATAGTAATTATTTGTGCACCCAATATATTCTTCTTTAGGTATCAGCGAATACATAAATTAATTTTTGAAGAGGATGGATTGCCTAATGGAGCTGAAGTAGCTTATTATGCACGTGGACAGGTAGTTCATGTGTGAATTTCACGTACAAATTATTGTATGTCTGTTACCTGTTAACTGTTTCATTCTGGTTGAAGAAATTGCTTGAGGGTATCAAAACACGCTCTGGAATTGTCTGTCGATGCTGCAACACTGAGGTATTTATTCTTACTTTTGTCTTGTATGTTTGTGGGCACACCTCAGGAATTTTTAAGCTGTATAGATAATGCTTTCAAATTTCATTTGTTAAATGTTATGCAGATCAGCCCCTCACAGTTTGAGGTCCATGCAGGCTGGGCTTCTCGCAGGAAACCGTGAGTTTTCTTCTTGTCAAGTTTCCAGGGGGGGTGATGTGGATTGTGGTTGGTGGGATGAATATTCAGAAGCCTTTTGAAGTGCTTGTACATATGAATTTTCATGGAAGTATAATGTTTTTGGCAGTTATGCATACATCTACACGTCAAATGGAGTGTCACTCCATGAGTTAGCAATATTTCTCTCAAAAGATCACAAATGCACTACAAAGCAGAATGATTATGTATGTGTTGTTTGTTGGGATGGTGGAAACCTGTTGCTTTGTGATGGATGTCCAAGGGCATTTCATAAAGGTCAGATTTAAATGACAAAAAAAGTTGATGGACAAATTATCTAGTTTTTATTGTGTGTGGAATCAGTTTTTCCCAGCTAATTTTTTATCTTGTCACTGTGGCAAGAAGTTCTATATCAACTGCATTGAAGTCAAGAAAACTGAGATGCAGTAGTTTCTATGCGACTATAATCCCTAGGGTGCTAACATAAGAAAAAGCTCCTTTACAGTTTTTTCAGTGAACTTGTCTATAAAAATGTACAAGTGAGAGTGTATGCACCCTTGAATTTTAGTGAGATATGTTCACAGCATACTTTAAAAAATTAAGTTACTTGAAAAAGGAGCAAGAGAAAAATGCTTGTTTATATATTCTTGGCTTTCTCTAGTACTGTTTTACTTCCTATGCTAAATACCTTATTAATCGTTATATTTCACTAGATATGTTTTCGAAATTCTTATAAGTTAGCATAATCTCATTTGTCTAATATAATTGATGGATGAGATTATTTATCCAGTAGAATTTGTACTTTGGCCATGCTTTGAGGCAGTTTGATTATGAACCTCTATAATACTAAGAATTGCTTTCTACAGGTATTAATTATTAAACTAAAGTTATAAAACTAGATGAAATTTTATGTTCATACTACCTATATATTTGTTTCATGATTTACTGAATTGGAAGCAGCAGTTATGAAGAATATTATCGTTAAAAAATTACAACATAGTCATTTTGTAAGTGGGTTTATCTGTTCCGATGTTTGGAAATGTACAGAATGTGCATCTGTATCAAGTATTCCTCGGGGTGAGTGGTACTGTCAAATTTGTCAACACACATTCCTCAGAGAAAGGCCTGTGTTATACAATGCTGATGCTGTGGCAGCTGGAAGGGTAGAAGGTGTTGATCCTATTGAGCAGATTGCCAAGAGATGCATTCGTATAGTAAAAGACATAGGAGCTGAGATTGGTGGATGTGTTTTATGCAGGTGATAATTCTATTGTATTGAATTAGAACATAGAAAATGTATTGACTTCCCTTGACTCTCATCTAACATCGTACTTCTTGAAAATAGCGGTGGTCATCATGCTTTTCATGCTTTTACTTTGGTATTCAAGTTTAATCATAATGTAATAGATTCGTGATTTTCCACCTTTGTATATTTGAAAGAGAAAATTCTGTGCATGTAGGAGTTCTGATTTCAGCAGATCAGGATTTGGTCCTCGCACAATTATAATATGTGATCAGGTATGCATTATAGTATATTTTTATTTTTTGACAACACACAGATAGCCCTGGTAACATGTAAAGTCATGTCATGTTCAACATCGATTTATGCTTGGTTCTTGATGGTGCTAGTATCCAACTCAAGGGATTGATTTGATTATACTGAACTAACTTCATGTTGTTTTTCATAAAGCCCTTTTCTTTCCTACTTTGTTTTTTGTAGTGTGAAAAGGAATATCATATTGGCTGCTTGAGGGATCATAAGATGGCAAATTTGAAGGTACTCACCTTATTGCTATGACTTTATACGTGAATACATTCATTTGGACACCGACTTCTCTCTTCACTTTTAACCCATTGGACATAATGTGTGGAACCGATGACAGGAATTGCCAGAAGGGGATTGGTTTTGTTGCAATGATTGTACAAGAATACATTCTACTTTGGAGAATCTCCTGGTTAGGGCAGCTGAGAGACTCCCTGAATTTCTTTTGGATGTTATAAAGAAGAAGCAAGTGGAAGGATGCTTAGAACCCCTTAATGAGATTGATGTAAGATGGAAACTTCTTAATGGAAAAATTGCGTCTCCTGAAACTAGACCCTTGCTTTTGGAGGCAGTGTCCATGTTTCATGTAAGTTCCTTTGTCCGTATGAGTTGCTTCATCATCATCATCATCATATAATTTTATTCTTTATCATCACTATCATCATCCTTGTTTGTTCCCAATGAGTGGTAGAGCTGCTTTGCATTTTTGTTGTTAATGATGTTATTCTTCTTTTACTAAATTAATTCTTCTTCATCACATGTCTTCGACGTGTGATATAATAGTTGTTGAAAAAATTATGTATAAATCCATTTGTAGGCTAGTATAGAAAAGTTTTGCCTTCAACATAAATGCATGTTCATGAATTTATGATTTTATAGTCATTTTCTCCCTGCTTTACATCAGTGTAAAACTTGGCACTTTTACTCCATTCAATGACTTTATCTAAAATGTAATTTTGATCAATTAAACAATTAAATCATAAGTATATATTATCTTAATTATTTATGTTAAATCCTTTGTAAAAATTAAGCAACAATTAAAATATAATCAAATTGTTCTTTTCTCATATTTCAAAATATATATTATGTTAAATTTGGTCAACAAGGTATCAAATAATTTTGGATTAATATAAGATTATATATATATGATTAAAAAATTTCACTCTTATACCAAAAAAAAGGTTCACTCCAATGGTAAGTTTTAAAACAAATTTATCCAATTATAAACATAGTTGTCAACAGTGGTGCTATCACGGTGCTTGGGCACAACAGAGGAGTGATAATAGAGCATATCTCCAGTCTGCTATCTAACTCTTCGTGAGAAGGCCCAAAATTGTACATTTCAAATTTTCATTGGGGAAACCCTTTGAGTTATTCATAAAATTATTAAAAATAAAAAAATTAATGCAATTATTGGACTTTGGCCTTTAAACATATCTTGCATATTTCAGGAATGCTTTGATCCTATAGTTGATCCAGCTGCTGGACGTGACCTTATTCCTGCCATGGTTTATGGGTAAAAATCCTATTAGAACATTTGTTTGCTTTTCAATTTATTCTTCAATTTCTTTCTTCCTTTTGTCTCAACTAACATATCCTTCACATACAGAAGGAACTTGCAGACTCAGGATTTTGGAGGAATGTATTGTGCATTATTGATAGTCAAGTAAGTAGTTTTCTGTATTTAACTTCTATTATTTCATACCTTTCTTTCAGTGGTGTTAACATTTTTTTCCCTTCAACATTGAAGTTCATGTGTGGTATCCGCGGGTATGGTTCGAATTTTTGGTGGAGATATTGCCGAACTCCCTTTAGTTGCAACAAGATATAAGAACCGTGGAAAGGTGCGAGACCGTTTTACCAACTTGATTGGCATTTCTTGGGATACCCTTATGTCTCAACCTTCCCCCAACCTCTTTTTCTTTTAAAATATTCCCGTGGGGATTTAAAGTTCAGGTTGGGGAAGGTCCAAGTGACTGTAAGCATATCTAATAGACTACTAGTTCTGCAAATGTTTGATTTCCAAAATCTCTAATTAATGCTTCATAACAAGAGCTATATCTCACAAGTTCCCTTTTGATGTGTTTATCAACGATAGATAGTTCTGTGATCTCCACTACTGCACTTTTATGTAACTAAACTGGTTACTGTCTTGCTTCATAATTTCTTCTCGTTGATGTTTTCTGTCTGTAATTTTGATATATTGCTCTGTAACGATGATTTGAATAGTGGGATAACTAGATGATACTTGGGCTTTGTTACTTTATGATCACCTTTGCCTATTTTGGGTAGTGCATTATATATATCTATACTGATATACCCTTACAGGGCTACTTCCAAACACTTTTCGCGTGCATTGAGAGGCTGCTGGCTTTTTTGAATGTAAAAAATCTTGTGCTACCTGCTGCTGAAGAAGCAGAATCTATATGGACAGAAAAATTCGGGTTTAGCAAGGTGAAACCCGACCAGGTATATGTTTTGCCCAACTACTTATAAGTTAGGAGCTAGGTTAACATTTCACCACTTCATTCTTGCATTCTTAATTTTACGTTGATCTACATTTAGGTTTATGTGGTTTTGATAATTTAGCTAGCTGCATTATTTGTCACAAGACACACACCCCCCAACTCAAAAAATGATCGGAGTTTAATTTTGCGTTGCAGCTTACCAACTATAGAATGAACTGCCATCAAATTATGGCATTTAAAGGGACAATTATGCTTCATAAAACGGTGCCTCGATGTCGGGTCGTCGATACTCAATCGTGAGAAATCTGTAAACAAGAAAGTCAATCGTGAAAGGGGAAAACCCTAGCTTTCTCTATTTTTTTTTTTTTTTTTCATTCAACCTGTTCTGTACATGTATCGACTGTAGGTTATTTGTAGCCATTCCTAAGCCTATACATGACATTTGTTTAACATTTATAATCCTATTTTAAGTTTTGGTTACTTTCTTGAGCACACTCGAGTTCTTGATCTTGGACCAGTGCTTTGCTGCTTTATATGAATGAGATGTTTCTTGTATGATTTAGAATTTTAGATTTGGCCATAGGGAAGGGCTAGAAACACATTTTCTTTTACACAATAATATAACGTTAGTATTTGAATGCACAAGAAATATTAGTATCACAACATTTTTTTAATACATTCTTTGTTATTGGATGACATATATCTTATATCACAAAATTTTGTGAGTTTTTTTTACCTATTTAATGAGTTATATTTATAATTTTATAATTTAAAATTTTAATTAATAATAAAAAATATTAAAAAGTGTTATCTAAAATTATCTTGTCGATCACATCACCTCTAGAAATCTTACCTTGAGTGCATGTAGTAACCCTAATCATTTCACCAGAATTGACTAAAAGTTTATTGTTTTATTTCAAAGATTTAATCGAAGTTATTTATTTATTTTAAATTAGTTTGATATGAATAAACTCTTGACTTTCCTTTTTAAGGGATATTTTGACAGTGTAGTTAACTTATAAATTGTAGGTTTAATTAATTATTTAGTCTCTACGTGTAGACATTTTTTGTTTGTCTTTATACATAAAAATTCTATGTTTTAGTTCTTGGACGAGGAATTTTTTATCTTAGTTCTTATTGTTAGTTTCAATGTAATGACGTTAGCTTTTTACTGACATGGCCATGTGGGGTTTATTTGTGTATATTGTTGACATGTTTATGTGACAATTTCATCGATTTAATTAATTATTTAGTCCTTATATTTTGTATAAATTTTGTATTTTAGTTCTTATATCTAGAAGTTTTGTTTTAGTTCTTATATGAGTAGGGTTTTTTGTTTTTTTTTTTATGTTTTAGTCCTTATTGCCAATTGTCAAGTAATTTTATTAATTTTGGGTGTTTTAAGATTGCTAGAATTTTTTTTGGTTTTTATTGAACAAAATCTTTTAGAAATAAAATGCTTTAATGGCAACAAACTTTCAAGAAGTAAATTGTAAGTCTTTTAGTTAATAAATGTACGATTTATATACATAATTTAATAAAAATACATGAAAAAATATGTCAACCCTTTAATCATAAATCTATCAAATCAAAAGTAGGATTACTAGAAGAAAAGTTTGTCCAAAACATTAAAGATAAATTTTGCTTTTCCAAAACCAAAGTGCAACAAATACTAGAAGTTGTGTATGATTAAAAAAATTATTAGAAGGTACACATGGCTTAATATCATAAAAAGATGCAAAACTTGGCAAAAAATGAGACACAAATATTTGCATTATTTAGAACCACACACCACAAGCAAAAAGTTCAACTAAATGCCTCTAAGTGTTTAAAAGCATAAAAGCAAAAAGATCATTAAAAACTAGAAGCAAAGATTTCTACACAATCATTATTATAATCGGAAGCTACCACCAAGAAGTACTATGTTGAATAATCATTATTCTAAAGTAGCAACTTATGACAAGCTAAAAAAGATGTCATAAACTACTAGCATTAATAAGCATTTACTATCATAATTTCAAATTTCAAATTATATAAGTTGTATGTGTAATAAGGAAGCAGAAGTATCGATAGAAAAAGTTGTCTATTTCACTAAGTCTCTCTCTAAGATAATGTCTAGATTATTACGCCTTTCATACTGGTCGGAACTTACCCGACAAGGAATTTTGCTACCTTAGGACTGATATAGTTACAATTTCCAAGGCTTTGATCATCAGCTCTCCTGTCATTAGGTCACAAACTTCCTTTACCTTTTGACACTAGGCAAGCATTAGCCCCCATACACGGTCTTACGACTTTGTGGAGACCTATGTTTTTGGTAAATAGTTGCTCAAGTCTGGTCATTATGACCCCCTTTGTGAGAAGGCATCCCTTCTCCCAAAGTTACGGGGCTATTTTGTCTAGTTTCTTAAAGTAATAGAAAAAGACAACCAAGACAATCAACATCCAACTATGTAAAAGGGACAACTCACACAGGGATTGTGTTGTTCTTCAATTTTCTCTAATTTACAAACGACTACCTCAAGGCATATAAAAGGATCTTAACTTGGTAAAACCTATTGTAATAAAGGGAGACAATATAGATAAGACAAGATTAGAAGAATTTTAGTTGTTAGAACAAGAATCCAACTTTTGATACATGTCTTCCTTATCTAGGATTGAAGTCATCCTTTGTCCATTTAAAAAAGTGTTTGTAAGCATCTTAAATTTGTGAAACCTCGATGTGGAAGGTATTCAACTAAGTGCATTTGAGTCTTTTCAAAAAAATTTCTTGTGAGAAGGAAACTTAGAAGAGTTTGAGGAGAAAGTCTAAGGAGGTTTGAGGAGAAAGAATATCCTTATATTTGGTACTTATGATTAATGGAAGTCTTATAAATTTAGGGACTAAATGTAGCTTAAGGTTTATGAATGAACTAATATAAATTTGGATGTGTTGTCTTCCTTTTTCTCTTATGTTTCTCATATGTGAATGACTATTACATATTTATCTTAGTTTTTGAAAAATTCTTAGATTAAATTTAGTAAATTTATCTTTTGTTTAAAAAGGTTTTTCAAAGGATTTTCAACTTCAAAAGCAATATAAATGTTTATTAGAAAAATTGTATTTGAAAAATTAGAAGCAAATTGTGAATCTTTCAATAAACAACTTTTTTTATAAGACATTTAATATTCATATAACTATCTTTTATTATTTAATAAACTTTTGATATTCAAGTTGAAAGCTTGAGAAGTATTTTAAGTAACGTATTATTTATAGAAATGGTCAAAGTGAGTTGAATGTCATTATTAAAATCCCTTATAATGATCAAATGATCCATTTTAATTTTAACATACATAACTATTAAAGGTGATTTTGGACAGTAAAACCCCTCCTCCTATTTGTTCTTTTTGTTTCTTATGTTTTTGTTCTTTCTTCTTTTTCTTCTCCACTTTTCTTCCTGTCTTTTTATAAAAAAACAATCAAAATAGTAATAAAGCTAAATTCATTATACTTTACAAACAATTTCCTAAATTATCCATAAAATCTCAAAGTCTAAAAAATTTTATCATTATATGCATATCTAACTAGATCGG
>JAMLFT010002792.1:0-24048 GCA_026544285.1 Pachyrhizus erosus | reverse complement strand
TAAAATAAATTAAATAAAAAAAATTATGAAAATGAATAAATATTCTAGTGAGTAAAAATATAAGATAGGAAAAGAAAAACATAAATAGATTTAGAGAATTTTTAGAAAACATTAAAAACCAAAAATATTAATTTTTAAAATTCAAAAAGAAAAGAAAATCATGAAAAGGGGTGGGGTTGGTTCGAAACCCAAACCCCTAGGAGGAGGAAGAATAGCGCTACCACTAAGCCACCAGATTGATGGTGTTATCTGTATACAAAAGATAGTATATGACACTTACCTAGTAAATGAAATAAAAGAAGAGAAAAATGGGGAAAGCTAAAGTGTCCAAGCAGGATTTGAAGGCAGGCGCAAGGGGAGGAAAGGGCTCCAACCAATTGAGTTGAGAGCTCGTGGTGTCAGGAAAGCTGCTAAATGAGATTTAAGTCGGTATCAATGAAATTGGAAAAAAAAATCAAAAGAGAAAACAAAAAGCGCCTCAAGAGGGCTCAAGGAAGGGACCTGACACTTTATACTCAGCGTCTTAACCGTTGAGACAAAGTACGTTTGGTTATATTCTACCACCTTTAATTCTATTTGTTTTATGATCAAAGCTTTGAAATTGCCATGGAAGGAATGATATAGCTCCTTCCTCCTTGAGCAGGAAACTCCTGCATGTTGCCATTGCCAGCCACACTATAGCCACCCTACTACTACCACCCTATTCCTAACCTGGAATTAAAATAAACACTAAACTACAATAAAAAATCAAGTATAAATAGCTACAAGTGAGATGTAGGAAACACGAAGATATTTTCAATTTCAAACTAAGTTTTATCTTTGAAAATCAAAATAATTTTTGTCTTTCTCTTTGAGAACCAGTCTGAATTTCACCTAGTCACTCCCACACCGCTTCAACCAAGGGAAAGAGCAAGGAATCGAGATATCGTTGGCTTCGTCAGAATTCTCTAAAACTCGCCAAAGAACTTTACTCCTTCACCGGAAAAACTCAAAATAGAGGTAGGAGGGGCCTTTATTCTTCCGTTTTCTTTCTCAGATTCGATTGTTAGATACCTTAATTGATGTTTTTAATCATTTAATGTATGAAAAAAATATCTAATTGATTGAATTCGAAATTTGATTGTCTTTGAAGAATTGTTCTAGTGTTCTTGCTCAAAGGCCATGGATGTTGATTTCATTTTGAAATGCATAAATTCGAGTAGATTAGCAAATGCATTTTTGTTGAACTAAATTGTTGAATGTCTTGGATACATGCTAATGCCTCATATATTTCAGAAAGGTTCTGAATTTGAATTCCCTAAATCAATTTGAAACCATGATTCAAATTCCTTATTTGTTTGAAAAACTAAAAATTATTATTGAAACAATTGTTAGAATCTGATTGAGGAAAAAGAATGAAAAATGAATAAAGAAGAAGATTGGAACCAACAAAGGAAGAAAGGAGTGACAAAGAAAGGAATGGAGAATATGAAAGGAATAATTAGAGAGAGAAAGAGAGAGAGAAAGAGGGAGAGAGAGAGGGGAGAAGGATAGGGAGAGAGAGAGGAGAGAAGGAGAGGGAGAAAGAGAAGAGAGAAGGAGAGGGAGAAAGAGAAGAGAGAAGGAGAGGGAGAGAGAGAGAGGAGAGAACGAGAGGGAGAGAGAGAGAGGAGAAAGAAAGAGAGAGATAGAGAAGAGAAAGAAGGGGCAGAGAAGGGATAAAGGAGAGAGAAAGAAAGAATGAGGAGAGAGAAAGTAAGAAAAGGAAGTGTAAAGGGAGAAGGGAAAATAAAGTGAAGAGAGAGAATAAAAGAGATAATAAAATAAAAATAAAGTAATATAATAAATAAAAGATGATAAACAATGTTGTGAACAACTTTAGAATAGAGGGTGTCACAAAATCGAGTTGGCGTCCCCGACAAAATAAAGCATTACCAAGATTTTGTTAAGAGTATTATAGACTGAATATCAAGAAGGATATATACTCCCGATCATCAACCTAGAATGCATACTTGCATTTTATTGATACGCTTGTAAGTCCTCCCGGAGATAGAAGAATTAGAGGAAGTGAAGGGCCCTAAACGATTAGGAGCCTTAAGCAAGCACGAGATGGTGAGATGAAAGTACACGATAGTTAGTGAATTGTATGTGTATGCAAAGGATAGATGACTCACTCCTACACCTACCTTTTAAGATGATAGACAGCTTTCGTCCCCTCTTCCATCTAATGATCATACCCTTAGAAGGGAGTTCGACTCATTACCCTATTTTTGAATACAACACTTTCATGGGTTATGTGAGATTTGTCTTTTTATCTATTGAGATTATACCACATGGGAAATTTTCTCATATTGATATACCCGTCATAATGACTCTAACCTTACCTCCTTAATATATGGTATCCCACCTGGCACTCCAGTTGCTCCTAGACGGTCCCAACCTTTAACAAATCCAAATCTCCCAACTGCCCCTATTGCCAATGAAGCTAGCAACTTAGAAAGGGAAAAGCAGACTTTCTAGGAAGAAGACCCCTCTGAGTGTTCAGATTAGATGTTGTGTAAGGGATTACACAATAAATAGTTTATTAGTTAACCACATGTTTTGGATAAATGTAGTCATTATAAATACAATTTATATTTTGGGATATATAAATGTTTGTATACTCAAGAATATATATATATATATATATATATATCACACTGAGTTTTCTCTATTAATTAAATAATGTATGGTTGATATTGTAATGAAAGGATGATATTAAATTGTAACTCCCTTGTGATTAGTTAATTTAAAAATCTATCCTGCCAAGTTAATTCAATTAAACTCTTTTCGAAATTATAAAAATTCAATAAATCAGATAAGAAAAAAGGGCATTACAATTAGTTGGTATAAGAGTAGTTCATCATATCAAGCTTGTGGTAGAAACCTAACCATAAGGGAATAAGTGAAGATGATTGAACCTACACTACTTGGGCAGTAATGTAAATTATGTGATGGCTCGCTGATTAATATAATCGTGTGAAAAAATTGATTGAACTTATTAGATGGCATGGTTAGGTAAAACTTATTTGTTAGGAATATTCGATAAATGCAAACAACCGGGATAAATAGTGAATATAGGTTGTCTATTGTGTTACCAGTGATCAATGGCAAGACGACCCCCAAGCAACAACATCCACGATTATTGGAACACATGACTTAGGTCCTAGAGCACATGACTCAAGACTGAAATGATGAGCCTACAGAATACAGAGGATTGACAACATTGAGAAGAAATGACTCGTCTAGATTCAGTGGTTCCTTCGATCTTGAGGGAGCCCAAAATTGGGTCACGAAAATTGAAAAGGTTTTCGCTACCATGTAATGTTTAAAATAACATAAAGTAAACTTCACTACCTTTATGTTTATTAGACAAGTAGAAAAATGGTGGCAAATTGTTAAGCCCACACTCCCAAGAATTGGCAATTTTATACCTTGGGAAGCAATCAAACAAAAGGTTTTGGATAAATATTTTCCAATTGACTTCAAACAAAGGAAAGCTAGAGAATTTTTGGAGCTAAATCAGGGGTAGGAGAATATCAAAATTTGACGAGATACTAAAATTTTGGCCATAATTTGGAGAAGAAAATGGACAGATGATCTGCTCACAATTCGAAAATGGCTTGCAGGCCGACATTAAGCAGGCAATGGGATATCTGTTGATAACTAATTTTCCCACCTTGGTCAGCAAATGTAGCATTTATAAAGGAGATGCCAATGCAAGACAGGCTTAGTGGAGAACAGTTGGCCCACAAAGGCACTGTAGGAAAACTTTCATTAACTAGTAGAAGAATCTATATCAAAGACCACCTCAATATGGGGTCAGATCAACTTAAAGGAATCAGTTGGTGGGAAGCTTAATGTCAACAATCCCACACTCCAAGGGTAGCGCACTAGTAAGATGTTTCATATGTGGTGGGCCCCACTTCTTAAGAGACCACCCACAAAAGAACATCACCTGCCATAACTATGGCAAAATAGGACATATACCAAAGGACTATTGGTCACCAAAGAAGGAAGCATCTAGTGACAAGAAAATTACACAAAGTTAGGCTTTTGGAAGACCTAGAGTGACCGGGAAGGTCTTTGCAATGAGTGGATCAGAAGTTGTTTTATCTAAGGATCTCATTTATGGTAAGTGCATCATAAACAATAAACTCATAGACTTTTTGTATGATTCAGATGCAACTCATTCTTTTATATCACATCAATGTGTCAAGTATTTGTCATTTCTTATAACTTTATTATGATATGACTTAACTGTAAATACCCTCACTAATAAGCCTGTAATTACTAACTTAGGTTGTATAAATTGCTCAGTATCATTAGAAAGTCGAAGCTTTCTAATTAATTTGATTTTCCTTCCTCTATCTAATTTAGACATAGTATTGGTATTGTTAGTCAAGAAGAAGGACAGGAGCATGCAATTGTGCATTGATTATCGTCAACTGAACAAAGTAATCATCAACAACAAGTATCTGCTTCCCAAAATCGATGATCTAATGGACCAACTGAAAGGGGCTAGGTATTCTCAAAGATCGATTTGTGATCAGGATATCATCAAATTGGAGTAAAGAAAGAAGATATTCCCAAGATAGCATTTCAAACATGTTATGGCCATTATGAATACTTGGTCATGCCCTTTGGATTAACCAATACCTTTGCAATATTCATGGACTAAATGAATAGGATCTTTCATGAATACTTCGATTAATTTGTAGTAATATTCATTGACGATATCTTGATTTATTCAAAGAGCCACGAGGAGCACCCAGAGCATCTAAGAATCATGCTACAGATCTTGAAGGAACATCAACTATATGCAAAGCTTTCAAAATGTGACTTTTGGCAAGAAGTAAGCTTTCTAGGACACGTAATGACAAAAGAAGGGATTGCAGTCAACCCCGCCAAAGTGGAAGCAGTAATGCAATGAAGTCGTCCAATAACCATTACTGAAATAAGGAGTTTTCTTGGTTTAGCAGGCAATTATTGAAAGTTCATTGAAGGATTTTCTAAGCTAGCCTTACCTTTGACCAAATTAACTTGAAAGGTTCAAGCTTTTATCTAGGACGATATATGTGAGAATAGTTTCCAAGAGTTGAAAAAGAGACTAATCACTGCACCTATATTAGTATTGCTTAATCTTGATAAGAAATTTGACATGTACTATGATGTGCCACATCAAGGATTAGGATGTGTACTAATGCAAGAAGTAAAAGTAGTCGCTTATGCTTCAAGACAACTAATGATACAAGCTTATCTCATGCAGATTCAAGGTCGAATCCTTTTTAAGAAAGAGGGGATGATATAAGCCTATTTCATGAAGATGAAGACATGAAATATTGTAAGGAAGAGAAGGCTTGAAGAGAAGATTAGGCTTCTTTTGGACTTATTTGAGTCCAAGCCCATTAGGCCATCTTTGGGCCCAAGCCAACATGTACATACTTAGTATAGGTTCCTTTGTTTTGTTGGGCCATTGTATTTGGGCTCAATTTAGAATAACTAGTAATTGGATTGTATTTTACTTTGGCTTGTATTTAGGCCATTTAGTTTAGGAATCCTTTTGTGACCATTCTTGGCCTAAAGAATGAGTTCCTTGCTTGGTGGGCTTCCAAGCTCATTTTATGGACTTTCAAAGCCCAAATCAAGTTCTTCTCCAAGCTATGAGTTAGCTTCCCTTGCAAGCTTGCGTAACTTCCCTTGCAAGTTTGTGTAGCTTCCCTTGCAAGCTTGTGTAGCTTCCCTTGTAATCTTGTGTAGATTCCTTTACAAGCTTGTGTAGTTTCCCTAATAATTCCAAAAGAAGCCCAATCTTCTCTTCCTTTCAATCTTCCATGTCTTCATCTTCATGAGGCAAGCTTGTATCATCCCCTCCTTCTTGAAGAGGATTCGACCTCGAATCTGCATGAGATAAGCTTGTATCAACTAATGCCACACAAAGGAAACTATCCAACTCACAATTTAGAATTAGCCACGATAGTTTTTGCTTTAAAAAATTAGAGACATTACTTGTATGGATAAAGATTTGAAGTTTTCAACTACCACAAGAGCCTACGATACGTATTTGACCAAAAGGAGCTAAGCATGAGGCAAAAAGAGGTGGATGGAATTTTTGACGGATTATGATTTCAAACTATCATATTACCCTAGCAAGGTAAATGTGGTAGCAGATGCCCTTAGTAGAAAATCACTGTACTTATCTGCTATGATGAAAAAAAGAGTTAAAGTTGATTGAGGAATTCAGAAATCTTGACCTGGAAATAGAAGTATGCCCAAGAGTGTATACTTAGGAACTATGATAATTACAAACGAATTTCTAGAATCAATCATGATAGGGAAACAAGAGGATCAATCTCTACAAGAGAAATTGAGAGTAGCATATGAAAGCAAAGAAGGGAGATTCTTGTTAAGTGTTGATGGGATAATCAGGATCAACAGAAGGATTTGTATTCCTCAAGATGAGGAAATGAGAAAATTGATCCTAGAAGAAGCACACAAAAACAAACTTAGTTTCCATATAGGCATGACCAAGATGTACCAAGACATGAGAAAGAAATTTTGGTGGCAAGGACTAAAGAGGGATGTGACAAAATTCATCGTAGTATGTCTGACATGCCAAAAAGCTAAAGTGGAACATCAGAAACCTTCTAGACATCTTCAACCCCAAAATATTCCAGAATAGAAATGGGATAGCATTTCCATGGATTTTGTGACTGGGTTGTCACACAGACAACGACTAGACATGACACGATATGGGTAATAGTAAATCGTTTGACTAAGTTCGCCCATTTGTTACCTATAAATATACACTACTCAGTGAAAAATTGACCCAACTATACCTCAAAGAAATAATCAGACTATGTGAAGCCCCTTCAAGCATAGTCTAAGACAGATATCCCCATTTTACTTCAAGATTTTGGGGAAGCTTACAAGAAGCATTAGGAACAAAGTTGTGGCTCAACTTCACATATCACCTTAAAATAGATAAATAAACAGAAAGCACAATTCGATAATTAGAGGATTTATTAAGAGCATACGTGATGGAACAACAAGGAAGATGGAATGAACTTCTACCTTTGGTAGAGTTCACTTACAACAATAGTTTTTACACAAGTATAAGCATGACACCCTATGAGGTGATGTATGGTAGGAAATGCAGAACACCTTTATGTTGGTTTGAAATTGATGATTCCTTGCTTTTGGGACCATAGGTGTTACAGTAGACCACCGAGAAAGTAAAGATCATTAGAGATAAGTTAAAGGTCACTCAAGACCAACAAATGATATAGGTTAAGCCCTAAAGTCTCAAAAACTAACGCCTAAATTCATTAGACCTTATCAAATCCTGAAAAACATTGACCATGTTGCTTATTAAATAGTCTTACCTCCGAACTTGGCCAATTTGCATAACATCTTTCATTTGTCACAACTTAGAAAGTATATAATTGATCCCTCACACGTGATTGAACCTGATCATATAACAATAAAAGAGAATTTGACCTATGATGTTTCGCCCGTATGAATTGGTGATCAAAGAATTAAATAGCTTAGAGACAGAAACATCAACCTGGTAAAAGTTATTTGGAGTTTGAATGACGAAGGTGATGCTACTTAGGAGCTAGAAAATACAATGATGGACTTATATCCTCAACTATGTTAAGGTACAAATTTTGACAACAAAATTTATTTTAGGGAGATAGAGTTGTAACATCCTGCTTAAATTTTCAAACAATTTTGTAATTTAAATTAAGCCAAATAGCATTTGAATAAATCAAATAAATATCATAATTCATTTTTTTAAAATTTTTGTGATGAGGATATATTGAAATTTAAAAATTAATTTTAGGATGATTATTATAATTATTATGATAAAGAAAATTTATCAAATTGAGATAAATGATAGTATTAATTTCAAGAAGATGGTTTAAATTAAATAAAAGATAAAACGAATAAATGCAAAAAGAAAATTTTAAAAGTAGATATTAAAAATAACTATAGGATTAAAAATATATATGTATATATTAAAATGAAAAAATAAATAGAAGTTGTGGGCGATAGAAAAAGAGAGGAGAGAAGGAGAAGGAGAGAGAGAGAATAGAAAAAAGGGAGAGAGAAGAGAGAAAAGAGAAAGAATGAGGAGAGAGAAAGTAAGAAAGGGAAGTGTAGAGGAAGAAGGGAAATTAAAGTGAAGAGAGAGAATAAAAGAGATAATTAAATAAAAATAAAGTAATATAATAAATAAAGGCTTCTAAACAAAGTTGTATTTATCATTTTTATATTAAATTATTGCTTTCCTTTTTGCTACATCCATCAATAATGTCTTATAAAATGATTGAGAATACATGAAAAATCAATCTTATTTGTGCCATTATTAATCTTTAACTATTTATGATAGTATTTGTATGTGATGATTGCCTCTACTGTTACTAGAGAAATTATAGAATATAGTTTGATTGACTATCTTGAGTAGACAGTGCTTGATAAAGATCCCTAAGGTAGAAGATAAGGTGTACTTGGTGAAAGCTTCGACAATTTGCAATAAATAGTTCGGACAGAAGTAGAAATAAAATTTGATTCCACATGATGATGAATGGTCAGTCGATATAAAATAAATTCATCAAAGAAATACTACCTCTAAAATCGAAGTAAGTACCAAAGAAATCAATGATCTAGCATGGGGAAGAAGTGGATGATTTAAAACATATGAGTGAGATTTAAAAATTGAGGATTGCATGGGTTAACCATAGAAGGTCCCTGAGGAATGTACGCAGACTCGGTTGAGTCCTTGGGGATAGATAAGGTGTCAAGTTATGAGCGGACTCTAGAATAGAGGTTGTCATGAAACCAGCTTGGCGTCCCCGACAAAGCAAAGCATTACCAAGATTAGGTTAAGAGTATCCTAAACTGAGTACCAAGCAAGATGTGTACTCCCGATCGTCGATCCAGAATGCTGACTTGGATTTTATTGATAGTCCTCCTGGAAATAGAAGAATTGGAGGTAGCTAAGGGCCATAAGCGATTAGGAGTCTTAACTAGGCACAAGAAGGTAAGATGAGAGTACACGATAGTTAGTGAATTGTATGTGTATGCAAAGGATAGATGGCTCACTCTTACACTCCCTCCCTTTTTTTTAGATGACAAACGGGTTTTGTCTCCTCTTCTACCTAACGATCATACCCTTGAAAGGGAGTTCGACTCATGACCCTCTTTTTGAAGAGGACACTTTCATGGGTTATGTGAGATTGCCTTTTTATCTCCTGAGATTATACCACATGGACAATTTTCTCATATTGATATGCCCATCATAATGACTCAAACCCTACCTCCTCGATATGCAGGTATCCCACTAGATACTCCAACCACTCCTAGAAGCTCTCAACAAATCCAAATCCCCCATCTACCCCTACTGCCAATGAACCTAGCAACTCAAAAAGGGAAAAGGATACTTCCGAGAAAGAAGACTCCTCTGAGTATTCAAATTAAATGCTATGTAGGGGATTACACATTAAATAGTATCTAGTTGATTAGTTAACCACATGTTTTGGATAAATGTAGTAATTATAAACACAGTTTATATTTTGGAATGTATTAATGTTTGTATACTCAAGAATATATATATAACATCACATTGAATTTTCTCTATCAATTATATAATGTATGGTTGATATTGTGATGAAAAGGATGATATTAAATTGTAACTCCCTTACGATTAGTTAATTTAAAAATCCATACTACCAAGTTAATTCAATTAAACCCTTTCGAAATTGTAAAAATTCAATAAATCAAATAAGAAAAAAAAAAGGGCATTACAATGTTTGTGCACAATAAATGCACCATGATGAGGCATGTTACAAGTGATTTTAGGTAGCTGTGCTTGAGTTAGTTGATGTTAAAGTGACTTAGCATAGCATAGACTTTATATCAAATCATTATTAGTTAATGTAGCAAGAGAACTTATCTTATACAAACTAATGTTCATAAACATATCCAATATTTTTAGCACATTGAAAGTTTAGCTTATTAACATAGCATAATACGTATGAGTTCAAGTTAACACTTTAACAAATTATTAGTAATATCAAATTATAATATTTTTGTGATCATTAAAATTATAAATTTTTAGGAGTCTCACATTCATCCATGTCTTTAGTTCTAAACAACATCACTTAGTCATTTCTTCTCAATATGTTTCTTTGTTTAGAGCCTTGCTTAGTATTTTGTGTTAAAGGTAATGGATAACTATATTAAGTGTTATATTATATTATATTATTTTATGAATTAAAAAATAAAAAATAATTGTCTAAAACTTTCTCATTCAATTATATAAGAGTTTACCACTCATATTTTTTTCACTTGTTATTATTTTAAAGATTACTATATTTATAAAGTTTTATAAATTAAAAATAGATCAAAAAATTCTTTTAAAAACTTTTCAGCTCAATAGAATAATTTTTTTTACTCAAACTTTTATTATTATTATTATTATTATTATTATTATTATTATTATTATTATTATTATTATTATTATTATTATCATTTTTATTATATAACCCATGTTTGTATCAATTATTTTTTACAAAAGCCCTACTTAAAAACTAAGCGGATAAAACAGATTTAGAAATATACATGCTATGACTTTGGTTAATTATGTTGATTAATGAGATGAAATGGAAGGGATTCTTACTGCCCTTTATAAAATCTAGAAACCAAAGGCTAGCTTTTAGTTTGACATACAAATCAGAAGCAAAAAGTAGAAAAAGATAAGCCATGCAAGTTTAGGAGTTAAGGTCGGCACTGGTTTAGGCTATTAAATTATTAATATATATCTCTTTTCTCGTTAGTTCTATTTTGTGAAATCTAACAACCCAACAACCCGCTTTGTTATAAATCTTATCAACGAGAAAAGGATGGGGACCCACTTTTTATTTTTGTTATGGACATAATTCATACGCACTCTCTCTCTGTATAATGAACATACATCGTGACGAGATTTTCAGGTGAAAAAGAAAAATGGATATATCATCAGTAGATATATTCCAACACATACCCTTTTAAAAAAAAAAAAAAAAAACATTCATTAATTAATATTATATATTTTCTTACCCTCTCTATACCTTCTTCTTTTTATCCACTTTGTCTAGATGGCACAAAATCAATTTTTCCACATCAAAATATTCAACAAACACTACCATATTTACCAAAATGCATGGCTTTAATTTTTATAACATTTTATTATTATTATTATTATTATTATTATTATTATGTGTGTTTTTAAAACAAAATTAGTACGACAATAATATCGAATTCAAATGCACTACCTTCTACAAATTACTTAATCTTGTCACCGTTAGTCCGTTCTTAATGGCTATTAATTAATCTAACTTGTTTACTCAAAATTCTAATGCAAATATCACTGATTTGTTACATATATTGGATTTAGACTCGTGTTATGCGATTGATCTTGCAAAATTATTTTCAATTTTATTTAATTAAAGTATATTTTAAATTTAATATATTATATACTATTATAAAGTAAAATAAATAATTTAATAATTATTTGAAAACGTGTGGAATTTGTTGCAAGATTAAAAATACTGTCAATATTATTAGAAAAATCAACCAAGTATATGTGAAAATATTTATTGACAAAATAAAAGTTTACATTTTAATTAATAATTACAATAGTTACATAAGAGTCACTTATTATTACCAGTAACTTTATAATAGTTTTTTTTTTTTGTAAAATGTAACTCTTAGCCTAAAGAATAGGAATTATTAATGAGTATAAAATATATTTTTTTTCAACGAGTATAAAATAGATAAAAGAAGATAAAAAAAAAATTGAAGTATTAAACATATCTAACATATCAATCAAAATACAAAAATATATTAACTTTATTATCAATATAATAAGTCTCCCTTTAGAATTTACATATATAAATATTAAATAGATGGTAATGAAAGTCATTGGCACCCCGAATATATATCAACTGCATAATGAAAGTTATTGGCACCTCTAGTATAAATTAGATTTTATTTTTGTATTAAAGAAATATTTAATTAGGTAGCACTAGATTCATTTAGGAGTTAAAAAAATTGTATCTGCTCATAATCTATTCAGTTTATTGATGTAAAATTTAATCCAATTTATTTAGTATATTTGTAACACTCATCTATTTCAAAATAAAGTTATAATATTTTTAAAATACATTTATTGTGAAATTTAAATGAAAAGATATATCATTTTTCAGAAACTTTTCTTACAGTAAAAAAGTATGACATCTTATATTTTCATAAACTTAAAGAAATAAAAATAACATCATTTAAAATTAAATAATTCTTAGACACTTCAAATGTCATATAAAATCATATTAAATAAAATATAAAAAAAAACTAATCATAAATTAAAAATTTAAATTAAGGATTAGAAACTCATTGTCCAATTGGTACATTGTCTCAAAGCATTCATGACCATAAAATTAAAAATACTAAAACAGACATAAGCATCTTTACCAAAGTCATTATCATGATTTTGTAGAGACTTAGGCATTCAACCCTAAATACAAACAAGACAAAAAGACAAAGGGTGAGATACATATCACCATACATTTAAAATATAAAAATACATAAAGAAAATAAAACACATTTATATATAACTATGTCATAAAAACATGTCACGCTCAATCATAAATTCTACACAGACTCCTATACATGTGATACCATTTTGAAAACACTTTGTGAAATAGCTTAAGAGTCCAGGTAGTCAATGAATTGTCTCATCATGGACAATCTGACATTATCACTCTCATCGAGATGACACTACTAGTAGCATGTCAGAGTGTTCTAACATCACAAGGATACTTCAATCCATGAGATCCACATGAGCTTAAAAGAGATTTCAAATCATTACAGCCTGAAGGAAAGTCAGAGTTATACACCAACTCATTCATGACTTTTTTGGCTAAGATCATAAACATCCTTCGCTTCAAAATACATATGCATTAGATGATGCATGGTTCACAAACAATATTCACATGTTTTACTTTTAAAGTTCCTTAGAAATTTCTATCCCATAAGGATAACTTTCTCCTAACATTTTCACAACATATATGCAAACTATGAAATAATGCATTTACATTTATTCATAAGCATCATGCATTCAATCATTTTATTAATCATTAACACATTCACTTACTCTCAAATCATAAGTATAAACACTATTCGTTAAGATTTTCATTGCATATGGTCATTTTTTTTGTTACACTGCTACGACCTTCATATAGTGTAAAAATTATATCTAAAGTTTTACAAATAATATCAAGTTGTTTATTATATTTTTAGAATTTAAGACAAGTTCTTACAACTTCTATATTGACCTCCAAAACTATTTTAATCATTTATGGTGCCTAAAATTGAAAAGAATATGAATTCACTACCTAATATAAAAAAACTCAACCTTTACTTACTAGTTTTCTCATATCTTGAGTTTTATACATTATTTTTATGTGAAACCAAAACCCTTCGTTAGCTAACACCTAGAACTATAACTTTTATGAAAACCATAAAGTCTAATTCCATCGTTTACTCCCTTGTTTTTATGTTCAAAATTTATAAATATTATAAAAAAATTTAGCATGAGCATGCTAAAATTAGGCACAATTTCTATTCCCTCAATGTCACATAAACTCTCCAAATCTCACTTTAAGTTCATAAAACTAAAACCTAACATATTTCTACCATTGTTAAACATGATCATACATCAAAATAGCAAATCAAACACATTAAAAATTAATAATCAAATTCAGTTACAAGGATATCAAAATGTGTAAGATGCTTAAATACCATCAAACACCAATTATTGATTTATGACAATAAATAATGTGTTTCAAGATATTCACAACTCATCCAAGAAATTAAAGAAGTACAAAACAAAAATCTAAGGTCATACAATCTGCTTATGATTCATTGTCATTCATATAACAACAACAAAAAAATAGAAAACTCACTTTCTCTTACCTCAAAAAAATCATTTTCCTCAACAAGGAAAAGGAATATGATCTTGTGACCACCCTTAAAAACTCATGGTCTTTGGTGATGTCATCCCCTAATATCCCCATTACTACTCTTAATATAGACTTAGATGTGATCTATAACACAATCCCAAGCCTACTTTGTATACTAAAAGTTGCACTAATTAAAAACTCTAAGAGAAAAATAAAAAATTATTAACTTTGAGGGACATCATGCTTTGCAGTAAGCCCACTTTATTTTTCATTCTCTTAAGACTTGGTAATATACTCTATATATATAGGAAGGAAGGGAAGTATACGGTTATTTTACCAATGTGGGTCTTAAGTAATTTTCATAATCAAGTTGCCTACTTTGGGTTAAATTTTCTCCATGATAAAAGTTTATTTTGGTTTCTAAGTTGTAGGGATGAACTATAACTTGTTCAACAAGATTTCTAATGGCGCAAACGACACCTCAAACAGACAAGTTGTAACACCCTGAAATTTTAATCTAATTATATGTGTGATTTATTTATTTACCTTCTACAAATAATTCTTTGGAATCAATTGCTAGTAATTAATTCTAGATGGCTAACGATTTTTTGTAAGTTTTTCTAGGGTAATATTGTTGATAGAAAATTTATATTCAATTATTAAGACTTGTAGTGTGTATATGTATTTGAAAATTTATCTCTAAATGCTCATATATTTGTCAAATAAACTTTGTATGTCAAAAAAAGTTTTGTAGAAAAATATTTATTTTAACCTAAGCTAAAAAAATAATATACATGTTGTTTTAGTCATCTAAGAAAGGTGAACATTTTATTTGAAATATTTGTCTTTCTTGATAAAAAGTTGAACTAATCAACTTTCACTAATATAAATTATCAAATAAAAATTTATATTTTTCCTTATTAGGATCCTAATTATTTTAATCTACCTCTTAAGAAGTTAGAATTTTTTTTCAAAGGAAGAAAAAAAAAGAAAAACATACAGTGCTATTAGATAAAAATTTGTTGAATATCGGCTGAAAAATTATTTTCATGTTTTTTGATAAATCCTTCAAGACTAAATGGGCTCCACAATGGCAAATGGCAGCAGTCCATTGGATGATCACTCTCCCACACCCTAAACACATCACATTACTCTAAATACACATTAATTCACCTAAATATATCTTATCACTCAAACAACATGTCACCTCACATTAATTTTTCTTTTAAGTTTCCCCCTACACCTTTGCAAGCACAAGCACTAGCTAATCTCACACACTCAGCATTCACTTAGGTTAATTGCTTTGAATTTCTCCCCAACAAAAAAGCCAAATCTTAAGCTCTCAAGGTGCCAAAAGGATTAAAAAATCACTTTGGTTTCCAAGCTCCAAGCATTGCCCGACCTCACCATCTCTCAATCTCTCCTTCTTCAATCCTTGGTAAGGATGAGTTCTTTGTATGAATTAAAGCTCTTGGTTGAGCATGAGATCTTTTTTCTCGTGCAAATTTCAATCCATGTCCTTGCATGTATCATTTGCTTCAAGCATTTTCCTTTGCATGTCTTGTAAAATCAAGTTTTTCAATTTTCTAAGTTGTTGCATTTGTTGATTGTTGATATACTAGATTGCATGTCTTTTTCTTCTTCTTTTTTTTTTTCAAGCTATGAGGATAATCCACATACAAAGGAGACTCTGTCCAAATTTTTCTAGAATTTTCCAAATTTATTTTCTATTTTAACCTTGGCCAAAGAATGGGAGATCATGGTTAGAACATGAGTTCCTACATGTGCATGTGTCACCATTATGAACATGTCTCAAGATCCAACCATTGAATCGCCCTCAAATTTGTTTTCAATAAAATTAGAAACATAAATAAACACTTTGTCTTTTGGAGTCTCTAGGAGATAAGTTCAATAAGAAGATCAAATCAAGCAAGCAAAATGTCCCTTCCAACTTTAGTTTTTGGGTTGACAATGCTTGATGTTTCTAGAACTTGTGCTTACTAACTCATCTCCAATAGAATATCTTGGATGTTTAAAACTAGACAAAATTTCCTTTCCAACCATGTATCATGAGAAGTTTTTCAAGGTTAGTATCATTTTCAAATATTTTTACTAAGCCCGAGGTAATGCATGTAGTGGCTAATTTGTGGCACTAAAACAAACACCCTTAAATATTACTTTACAGGAAATGTCTGGAAAAGAGTTAGAATTTTATTTTTATCTTGTTAGAAAGATGTGTGTGTTAGCTTCAAGGTGTAAAAAGAACAACTAAAATCTCTTTTGGGAAACCTCCGAAAAATGGAAACATTGGACCAAGGTGAGTGTGAATGAAAATACGTTGTCACCTTTGGCAATTTTCAATATTTTTATACATTCTTGTTTGAGTATTAAAATACTATTCTGGAAAATAGATTTCAAGGTCTTTAAGCCTATATAAAAATATTATATTTTTAAAAAAATCTATTTTTACTTTAATGAAACTTTTGACATTGTTGCTGGATAATTTCTAAAGTTAGGTCAAGAGAAATTCTTTTTAAGTTTAAATGAATTTTTGGCTAGAAAAAATGTTTTAGTAAAATATTTGCTAAAAATTGCACGGATTGAATTAGAAAGTCAACTTTACCCCCTTGAAAAAATAATTTTGTTGGTGATGCTCTAGAAAAAGAATCAAACAAAAATAATATTGGAAAGGTCAAGAAAAGGACAAATCTTCAACTCGTGTTATTTTGAAGAACATTTGGACATATTGTCTTATTTTGCTCATGATGTGTTATACCTTTCCAAAAAAAAAAATACATTAAGAAAATTTTTATTGTATATGAAAATTGTATACTTTAAAAATATGTTAGTGTCTAATTTATTAGTGAACTTTTTGCCATTTTCTAAAGTCGAAAGAAATTTTTTTATATTATCTTTAGTAACATAACCATTTTCTTAAATTAAATGATATAGCATCATGTGTGACATAAATATTATATTTTTGGACTACGACCTTGGTTTTGAGATCTGAAAACTGCTAATTTTGAGCAATTGTCTATGCATGTGATTTAATGTATGAAAATTTTGATTGTCTAAAATTATCTATGATAGATTGTTTGATGAACTATTGTTTTAGCATGACTTTTAGTTGTGTTTTGAGGGACATTGTAAATATAGTGTTTACTCTTGATGTAGTCATAGAAACCTATGGCAAGGAAAATGTGGCAACTAGAACTTAGTTCTAATGTTAGTCATTTTTAGACGATGACGAAAATAAGAAAATCCTAATAAAAAGAGTGAATTAGGAAAAGATAATTTTCCTAACATACTGTCCTCATAAAATTTTGAGAGGGTGGGATATTGTGAAACTGAGAGATGAGATACACATAAAACAACGTATATCTCATGTTATGTTCATATGGCTGATTAGTTGTGACATGGCTACGAGAAGGTTATGACCTTGGTATGATATATGCGTGTAAGCATGAGAGTAGGCAAATTTTTCTAGAGTACAAAACCTAAAGATTCGACTGGGATATTCCAATTGTGAAAATTATGTAGCTCCTAAAGTGAACCGACGATTGAATGACTTGATTCACCGATTATGGTGTGGGAGGCAGATGTCCTTGATAGTTGAATTGCTTGTGGACCTAAAGGTAAAGCCTTGAGGGTTGGTGCCAATTCGAGCACTTAGTACTGGTGACAACAAAACCCCCCCACCATGATAAATAAAAAGGATAATCTTGGCAAGGCATGATCATCCTTTGAGGTATAATGTTGAGTGGTGATTGTCATGAAGACATCTTAGCAACCCCAACTGATTACGATGTCATTTTCGAGTTGGTAGAGCCTACTAGAATATCATAGCAACCGAAAACTCTTAATAGTCATCCAATCTCTTGCACATAAGACCACTGAGTTATAGGAGTTATAATGGTAGTTGGCTAGCATGATATATTTTAAGAATTAGGTACTAATATTTTTAGTATTACGAGTGAGAGCATTAGATAACCACACTAATGTTATTGATTGCCTACATGTGTTCTTAATGAAGTAGGAAGACTCGTTCCTTTCTTTTCTTTTCTTTTCAAGGAAGGATGTAGACGCTAGAGCCTCAACACCACTTGCAAATTAATTATTACGACGAAAGGTGACCCATGATCCGAGCAATGGCATAAACCATTTTGTAGATTACCTTCGCTTTACTTTGACAATTATAGACAACACAAACACAATGCCATAAACTTTTGACTTCTTCATATGGTGGACACAACCTACTCAACCATACTTTTGCCATGTCGAGCTAGTAGAGATTGTCAAAATCTCATCATCTTCATTGTCATCTTTATTTTTCCTACAGATTTGGAGGTGCTTTTGACTTTACTAATAGTCTCTTTTATACCCCCGCCTCTTTATTCTTTCCCTTATGGATGGACTTGGCACCCTCACCCTATATAGGCAAAGAAGTCGTAATATGGTGCCCAGTCATATGGAGCTTGGGGAGGAGAAGGTGGATGAGTGAATCCCTACTGATGGGGACGACTCGGTACCAAAGACAGAGATTGAGGCACCCAAGGTAGAGTTTAAGGTACCCGAAGCAGATGCTAAGGTACCCAAGGCAAAGGCTAAGGTACCCGAAGTAGAGGTTGATGTACTAGAGGTAAAGGTAAAGGTTGAGATACTAGAGACAAAGGCTAAGATACCATAGGCAAAGGTTGACGTAGAGGCTGAGTTTCTAAAGGCAACTCCTGTTGTAGTAGAAGCATGCTAGTTAGTTGAGAGAAGAGATGAGGAAGGACCTAAAGAGGACCCCCAATGAGGTCACCTCTTAGGAAATTTGCTAGCAGGATCTTCTGACTTCCCTGACTTGTCAATCCTCACTGATGCAATGGACATACACAAGATTGGAGTCTACAAATGATTGTCTTGACTCTAAGTTTCTTATTGTGTTTTATTTATGGATAGACTTAGGAATCAGATTTTTGGTATATATTTAGTCATCTAGCACTTTTTGCCACTTGTATTTTACCTCATTTTTGGGTGGGTTTTGCATTGTCCGTGAGAGCTCGTATTGTTATTTTGTTTTCAACCATTCACATTTTGCATATATATATATATATATATATATATATATATATATATATAATCAAGTTCTCTTACATTTATTGTTTCTCCTAAGTTGTATTCTTTGTGAAGACACATTATTTAATTGTGCTTCATTAATAAGATTGGTTTAAACTTCAGACTGTTCTTTTCTACTCATACCTTAACAAATAAAGAGTTTTGAAAAGTTTTTAAATTTTTTTCAAAAATCTACCCATGATTTCTTCAATTTAAATATTTCACGAAATTAAATAAAATAAAAATATTTTAAAATCATAGTAAAAGGTATTTGAATAAATGTTACAAATTAGGATTTAGATGTTAACAACTACAATTCAAGATATAATGTAGTTTTTCTAGGGTCTCCATCATAGAATTCAACACTAGATTTAGACAATTTTTAAATGTTTTAATTATAAGAAGTCAATCTTACAGTCTCTTAACACGAAATGTAATATAATAAAATAGCATGATTTAAAAAAGTCTTTTCATGATTTATTTCTAAGACTTAGAATTTGAGGTGTTACAATATTTATGTAAAATTTAATCTATTATATCTAGTTATTTTTAAAAAAGGAAACTTTCATGTTGGATAAATCATGTAATTAAATGAATGGATAACAATTTATTTTATCTTATTTTCAAATTCAATAGATAATCTAATTAATACTTTAAGAATCAAAATTAGTCCAATATATTTTTTCATGTTTTAATTTATAAAACAAGTTTTAGAATATTTTCGTGCATATTAATTTTATGAATTATTACTTAAATTTAAGAAAATAACTATTTATTTGAAAATTTATTTTAAAAAATTGTAGAAAAAATAATATCTTTAACCAACATGTCATTAGTCTCAATCAAATTGGATTTGAATTCCTTAAAAAAAAGATCTCAGGTTTAAGTCTTGATAAAAAAAAAAAAATAATTAGGTAAAGAGATCCCACAATAAGTAGCCAATTAGATATTTTGTTGAAAATTAGTCATCAACAAAATTAGTAAATATTTTGTACCAACATTATGATGACCCAAAATCATTTTCTTAAAGAAAATTAAACCAAAAATTTATATTATTTTTAAATATTTATAAAATATATTTGTAAATAAATGAGAGAGAGAATTTTGAAATAATCCTAAGAAGAAATTTTTAAAAAGAACTTTTCTGGATAATATGAATAACCATCCATTAAAAAATTCGATGGACAAATTGGATAAGTTTCAAATAGGTCATAGACAAATAGGATTTTTTAATTAATTGTAAATAGAATAATAAAATATTTTAAATCCATTCATTATAATCAAAAAAAAAAATCGTCCGATTCATTTATTTGACAAGCCTAGTTTTGTTTAATGAAAACATGCTTCTTATTATTATTTAAGTTAAAATACTTGGTTGGTACTTAAATTATTTAAGAATTTTTAAATAAATTTCTAAATTATTTTTTTAATTAGGTCTTAAATTAAAAAAGTATGTCCTTTGAGTTACTTTTTGGTGGCATATAACCGTCAAAAAATGACAATTTATAATGATTTTAGAAATCTTAGCAGGCCAACTAAAAATAATACATTATTAAAGACTTAATTAAAAATAAATAGTTTAAAGATCTATTTGAAAATTCTGAAATAGTTCAGGCATCTAATGACTAATTTAATGTAGTATTTAACAAGTTATATTTTTTTATCGGGGCTATGCCTAATTAAGTAAATAAATTAAAAAAATAGAGCTAAAAGAAAAATTATTGGACTTCATTTTGTTTCAAAAGAAAAAAAACAAGTTGTATCTCAAAATTATAAACGACGGATGCTTTAATCTTAAAGTCACTTTTATTGTATTTTTATGCCATACGTGTATCAATTTAATCTTTCAAAGTCTCATTTCAAATTAATCTTAGTTGGAAAAAATAAATTAACTGAAACAAATGAAGAACTAAAATACCCTACACATATAATTTAAAAAGTATTTGATAATTTTATATAAACTAAATTGTATCACGTAATTCTTTTCAAGAGTTGAATTTAGCAAATATTCAAAAGATAATGAAAAGGGACAAAGGGAAAGCGAGTCTCTTTCGTTTCTGGCAAGTGTGGTGTGGAAGAAAAGGATATTCTATGTTGAAGCTAATGGGATTCACAAAAGGAGAAGGAGTAGTTCATCTGACTTCTTTTCCGAAAGTTCTTGAAAACATTTTAAATTAAGAAAAGGGAGAATAAATAAATAATTGGGCAAATGGATTGTGGAAATTTGGTCAAACCTATGGGAAGAAAAGGACCGCAGATATCGATAAGTCAAGGAACCGACGAAACAAAGAATCCTTCAACCGAAAGCAAACCACCTAACGACCAACCAACTGACTACATTATAAAATACAGAACATAATCATATGTTTTTTTAATGCTTTATATAAAAATCAATGCAAATATCATCCATGCCGGTTTAAGGTAACAACTCTAATACTCTCTAAATATATCAATTTATATAACGTTTATAGTTTTAGTGCATACATTAAGAATTATAATTAATATAATAATTTTTTAAAATATATAATATATTTTTTAATTTATTATATTTTTATTTACGTTTTAATATAAACTCATTTCACTAAGAATATTTTATGAAAAAATATTTAATATTTTATTAATTTTATAAAATGATATATAATTTGATATATTTTTTTTTCTAAAACATCATATACTGATACATAGGAAGTATCTTTTATTATTAGTTAGTACATATTAAAAACTATAAATTTATGAATAAGATTAATTTAAATAAGAAGTAGAATCATAAAATTTTACAAATAATAATGTATTTAAAAGAATGTATTAGAAGATATGTTACTACTATTTATTTATGTTATAAATAAAATATGATAAAAAAATACTAAAAATACATGTTATATAAAATTAAAAAAAATTATAACTTAATTTTAAGTAATTTAAATTATTTAATAGAACATTCAATGTATTTATATTAAATATTTAGGAATAGACAATAGATAACTTTATATTTTATACATAATAATTGTTTGGTTGTACAAAATAGGATGGATACATAGAATGACAACAACGTTTTTTAATGCATGAAGCTTAAACTAGTATGATGGAGAATACAATAGGGAAGAGAGGTATAATGGCGAGTTATGTTCCTAGAGAGTGAGGAATCTTACTATGGTTAGGTTGAGAAAGATAATCTTAAGAGTGAGTTATTGTCTATCAAGAGTCTTTTTTTGTTGTCATAACAAAATAACAAGTTTGTCATAATTGACAATGACAACAATGGCAGGAAGGGGGTTAGTGATGTTGGTTTTATAAAGTAAGGGATGGTTTTGGACATTGTGAAGAAGAGATGAAGGAGGATGTGTCTAAGTCGTTTTGACCTTATGATTGAGATTTCTTTATATATCCAACATGCGAAAAAGAAGGGGAAAATTGTTCTCACAAACAATACTAATGTTTTTGTACGAATTATAACATCCCTAATTTTGAAAAATAGAAGATTGTATTAATATATAGTTAGAAGTTTCCTTAAGTATTATTAACAAAATTACCCTTATATTATGTGCATATGAATTTGGATAATAGATCCCAATGAGATATTAAGGCCCAAGGTGGATTAAGGCTCACTACAAGCCACACACACTAATGACTACAAGAGGGGAGGAATAAAAAAAACAGAAGGAAGGGAGGGAGGAGGTGAGGAAAAGAGGAAGAATAGAAGAAAAGGGACAAGGCATAAAATCCCCATGCTTAGAGCTTAGATTTGTGTTACTTAAAGGTGAGTGTTTCTTCCTTGTTTTTCCACACCCTTTGATTACATTATTTTCCCCCTCTCTCCTCCACTCCTTTTTTCTTTCCTTTTCCCCTTTGAACCTCAAGTTTAGAGATTTGTGAGTTTTTTTGTATGAATATGCATAATTGAAAGACTTATTGGGTAGATTAATAAGTTAGAATGTCATATAAGTCTATTGGGTTTGATTAAGGCACTTGGGAGTGATTGGGGGCCATGAATGTCCATGGAAATTCATATTCCTACTTTCTTATGATCTACATATTTCTAATTTTTGTTAAGTAAACATCATATTGTTGAGCAAAACTTACAATTTTGGGTTTTGAGGTATTTTTGCTAAACGTGACTAATCCTTGCTCCTTGCTTAGCAAAAATCATGATTCCTTGGGTCTATTGCTCAAGGTGATCCCACTAAACAAGGAATTAGTTTTGCTAAGCCAAAATAATGTAGGAAGAATGATATAGTTTTGTTGAGCAAGAGGTTATTCTCATTAAGTAAAAATCAATCAAAAAGCATAGGTTAGGCACCTAGAGGTGTTTTATCAAAATATTGGTAAATTTCTCTAAGCAAGAGGGGTTTCAAAGTGAATTTTTGAGTGAAAAGTTATGCTTGCTAAGTAAAAAAGTCCATCATAGGGTGGAATATGGTATAAAGTTTATTCTCATTGGAACAACATATGTTATGTCCATAAGTACGTTTGTATAATGTCCTTATAATAACAACCCGTAATAAAATACTTTAAAACATTTCTAATGCAAAATTTTAGAAACTACAATGGTTTGAAATTTCCTAAATAATATAGAAAATTTCAAATAAATAAATCTTTATAAACACATGATTCTCAAATATAGACATCTAGAAAAAATGAATAATAGAATAATAGCAAAATTAGTCATAATTGACCATTTATTATAAAGATATTAATCCAACAAAAAAGTATAACTAAAAAGCATTAAGTCTTCAAGTCTTCCGTCTAATAACTTCTTTCTCGTGGTTTAAAAACAACACTTTTAATGAGATAATAATCTTAATAAATAAAATAAGTTCTAAAAATATTTTCAAAGTGTTATTCTCAGTTGGTGTACTAACTGAAAAAAAAAAAACTCAACCATGGTACCCATAGAAAATTTAAAAAATAAAATAAAATACTTTATATA